>JBAPLJ010001637.1:0-113169 GCA_037832345.1 Rhizophora mangle | reverse complement strand
GTGATTATTTTTTTCTTTCATCCTTTAAACTATTCGCTACATGTGTTTTGAATTTTGATTGTCCAATATTTTGCTTTTATGGGTGATTATAATGTTTCAGTTCAACTCTTACTGTGCCATAGACCTATTTTGAGGGATCAATTATTTACAACTGTGTTGGTTGACTCATTTGCTCATGACTTTTACTTGATATATCTTTTTCAAATTTGCTACTAATTTTACTATTTTGTTGATTTATTCATTTATTTATTTTTAGAATGGAATTCCTAATTCTAATATTTTTCACTTTGATTATAAGTTAACTAGTTAATTTTTAAAAACTAATTTTTTATTTATTATATAGTATAATAAGTAAAAAATTAATTAATTATTTTTTTTTTATATATTAGTTTAAATATAAGTAGATAATTTTTTGTTTTTATACTAATTTTTATCTTATTATTAAACTTTGGTTGTATATTGATTTGTTAATTTATAATAAACAAAAAATTATTATTTAATGTCTTTTTTATACATTAATTTGTATGAAAAATTTACAAATATATTGTACATATTATATATATTTATATTATTTATAAGATATATATACAAAAATATAGATGTGTGTATGTATAATTTTTAAAATATTATAAATATTTAAAATAAAAATAGATTATTATATATATAATAAATAAATTTAAATTTAATATTATATATATATATATATATATATATATATATATATATATATATATTAATAAATCAACATATTCTATAATTTAAATAAGAAGTTACTCTAAATTCAACGAAAAATTAAATAGACTTTTTTAAATGTTATTTAAATTTAAAATTTTTTTATTGTAATTTTTATAATTTCAATAAAAGATTACCATAAATTCACCAAAACGTAAAATAAATTATAGTTGAATATTAGACATTTAATTTAAGTAATTAAATTTTTTATTCTAATTATTATTTAAATTTAAATTCTTTTTATCTTATTTATGTAATTTAAATAAGAGGTTAGAAAATATTCAAGAAAAGTAAAAAAATGACATTTTTTTAATACAAGATTCATATTTTAATAACTATTTAAATCAAATTAAATATTATTCAAATTTATAATCTTTTATTGTAATTTTTTGTAATTTCAGTTAAAAGTTGCTCTAAATTCAACAAAAAGTAAAATAAACTCTATTTGAATTAAAAGAACCTATTTGAATAATTTACTTTCCATTTTAATTGTCATTCAAATTTAACAATTTTTTACGCAAATTATGCAATTTAAATATTAAGTTACTCAATATTTATGAAGAAATAAAAAATAATATTTTTGAATTTAAAATTCATGACTTTAGTAGTTATATAAATTAATCAAAATATTATTCAAATTTTATATCTTTTATTGTAAGTTTTGTAATTTTAGTAATAAGTTATTTCAAATTCATCAAAAATTAAAATATATCATATTTAAATAAAAAATAATTAAATTAAGTAATTATATTTTTTATTCTTATAATTATTGAAATTTAAAATTCTTTTTGTACTATTTACATAACCTAAATAATAGTTTAGTCAATGTTCAAGAAAAGTAAAAAAATGATATTTTTTAATAATAACGTTAGATTTTAATAACTATTTAAATCAAATTAAATGTTATTTAAATTTATAAACTTTTGTTATAATTTTTATAATATCATAAAAAGATTATTTTAAATTCACTAAAAAATAAAATAGACCCTATTTGAATAAAAAATGATCAATTTGATTAATTCATTTTACATTATAACTATTTTTCAATCTTAATTTTTTTTAGCTTAACTTACACAATTTAAATATTAGGTTACTTACCATTCGTTCTAAAGTAAAAAATGATATTTTTTTTTAAATAAAATTTTTAAGATTTTAGTAATTATATAAATCAAACAAAATATTATTCAAAATTAGTTTCTTTTAATGCAATTCTTGTAATTTCAATAAAAGGTTATTTTAAGTTCATGAAAAAGTAAAATAGATTATATTCCAATGAAACATAACTAATTTAAGTAAACACATTTTTTATTCCAATTGTTATTTAAATTTAAATTCTTTTTATAATATTTACGCAATTTAAGTAAGGGGTTATTCAAACCAATAGTAAAAATTAACATTTTGAAAACAAAACCTTATATTTTAGTAGCTGATTAAGTCAAACGAATAGTTATTCAAATTTACAATAATTTATTGTAAGTTCTACAAATTAAGTAAGAGGCTACTCTTACTAAAAAGTAAGGTAACTTGAAATTTACTAAAAAGTAAAATAAATTATTTTTTGAATAAAATAACGCACGAATGATATACAAAATTACATTTTTTATTCTAACCATTAATCAAATTTAAATTCTTTTTTTGTTATTTATACAATTTAAAATAATAGGTTAATAATCATTCAAGAAAAGTTAAAAATGAAAATTTTGAAAACAAAACTCTAGATTTTAGTAGTTACTTAAATAAAACTAAATGTTATTTAAATTTACAATATTTTAATGTAATTTTTGCAATTTTAGTGCAAACTTACTATAAAATCACCGAAAAGTAAAATAAATGCTTTTCAAATAAAAAAAAGACCAATTTGAGTATTCATATTCTATTCTAACCATTATTCAAATTTAGAACCTTTTTATAGAATTTACACAATTTAAATATTAGATTACTCAATATTCATAAAAAAGGAAAAAATGACATTTTAAAATTTAAAACTTTAAATTTTAGTAAATATATAAATTAATCCAAATGTTAACAACCATTTTCTCCTCTCTATTTGTCTCAAGCTACCTAAGAAATGTTTGAGTTTCATGTGCAACAACCCTTGTCTCAATTTTTTTGGCATAACACTCACAATTTTTCTAACACAACAACTACAGTTTTTCTAGCACAATATACTAATTTAGGTAATTATACATAGGTAATAACCCTTCTTTCCTTCTGATTTTCATAAGCTCTCTCTCTTCTTTCCTAATGAAACTTTTTCTCTCCCACTATGTCATGGATTTAATTGTTTAGCCTAGTTGATTCCAAGGTGGAGGAGAATATTAGCCATCATGCTAGCTATTATTTTTACATGGACAACTCTATTATCATTGAAAATTTCCAATTTTTCTCAAAACTTTCCTCACCTCCAATTTCCCTAGAATTGGTAGATTATAAGGATTGCATGTACCATCTTACTCATTCTCAAATTTTTTGGACTCCTATCAAGTTCTTGCTACAATTGTTTTGGTTAACTTTAGCCATTAAAACCTTGTTCGAGTTGATTTTGTCTCTTTTAATCTCCTACCTTATTTATGTGCTAAAACTTAAAGTTGTGGAGAAACCCTCACTTCTTCCATTTGTAGTCATTCTGAAACATAATTCTCTTCTTGTGTTGGCAATACATACTTCTAGTTTAGATTTAACTAATTGGAAGGTTTTTCTTTACTTTTCATGCTTGTAGCACTATTAATTTGTTTATCTCAAACCCTACCATCATCGTTGAGACATTTTGTCCCTAAAATTATTTTCATCAATTTGAGAATTCATTTCATTTATAACAATGGCATACTAGAAGTATTTGTTATTATTTTGGGTGCAACCATTATTATTATTTCTCACAATTTCTTAGAGATGTTGGATGAGCATGAAGAAAGAAGGCAAATGCTAGATCTATTGTGAAACCCTAGTTGTCTATTCAACTTTAACAAGGTGAACATTTTAAGCAAAGAACATATAAGTAGGGAGGCAATCTAATATTGAGATAATAATATATTTGTGTATCTAAAATTTAGCATTTTCAAGTACTACATTGGTACTAAGCTTATGGATCCACTCTTGTATATTGTTCTTACATAATGTCATCTATTAAAAGCTTTGTTTGTTATGTTCCTTTGGGAAATTATGAGTTAGTTTAATTACCATCATTAACATAATGTGAAATTGGGCATTATGTTGTCTATCAAACCTTCATAATAGTTGTATTTATACACAATTAATGTTTTTAAGGTGGGTATAAGTTCTAGTTAAAGAACTAAACACCTCAACATCTGCAATGCTCGCATTCTAAAGATGAGGTTTTGATGTTATATTCCATACAAAAGTATCATTTTATGATTTTTGTCCAAGTTAACTAATAATGTTAGTGTATTTTTTATAATTTGTAATAATTTTGGATGCAAAGTATAATTATGCCTTATATTTTAACCAAAATTTTCTATTTTTTTTTTTTCCTTTTGGGGTTGAGAGCTTATAATTGAATTCTTATTATAAAGCATCTACATAATCACCATCAAAATTTAAATATATTAACTAATATTGAAATTAAATCATTGAAAGATATAGAGAATACAAACAATTAACAAGTGGGTTGAATAACTAACTTATGATAATAAAAAAAGAATGTTATTATTTTCAAATTTGGAGGAAAATTAAATAACCTAATATTTTTTTATAGCTTGATTTTCCTAATAAAAGGAATGGTCCTAACACATACATGTACTAATCACATTTTTCATTAATTTTATTTTTGAAAAAATAAAAGAGACTATTAAAATTAAAATTTGGTATACTTTAAATTAGCTGTCTTTCTATTTAGATTAACTCTAATATTTCCATCCCACATTATTCTATTAAAAGTCAAAATCCAACTTGAATGGTAAACAAGCCCTTTAGATTTGGACAAAGAATAAGCATTTTCCAAATTGACATCTAGTTATGGCCTCATCGTCCAATTGTTATGCCTCCAATCAATGAGTTTTCATCAAATATCTATTATAGGTCTCTGTCATATTACACAATGCTACCATGAGTAGCTTAGAAGAAAATTAGATTCCATTGTATTTTAAATTTTGCTTTGAGAATAATGTTTGCATCTAAAATTTTTTTGTAAAGGAGTTATTCTATTATGGAAAACTAAGCTAACTACCTTTGCAAGAGAACAAAAAACCAAAAATTCCAATGCATCCATTCCATTTTGTTTATTACCTAGGATTTGATTTTTTTAAAAAAATAATTAAACTAGATAAAAACAAAAGTATTTTCCATTGTTAGGTTACCTAACATAAGCATATTTTCTCTTTATGTCCATCTTTCCTATAAATCTTATACGTTTCAGAAAGAAAAAGAAAAAGCTTTTCAAAAATGTCTAAACTCTTAATTATTTAAACACATAAGCATATTTTTTTTGCATTCATGAGAAAAGCTTGGAGTTACCTAGGATCCTAATAATTCTAAAGGCATCTTGAATTTTGATTGATTCTAATACATTATTAGGATCATTTTTGTCTTGGCCAAAAAAGTTTGAACTGGAAATACAAATGAAATTAGTATTAGTCAAGCCATATGTTATGTTTGATGCATAATCATTCCAAATCTTAGTCATCTAATTATGAAAATCTAAAAATATTAAATAATTTTTCCTATCATCTTCACAGTCCATTACTACTTATAAGAGTGACAACAATTGGATTGGATAGATGCTAAATATAGAAAAGCCAACATAATAATGAACTTGACATTAACAGCTAAACTATTATTATTAGTTATATCAATGCATCTTTAATTACTTGAATATATAAAAATAAAATATGACCAAAAATACATAAAATAAAAAAAATGAAATATCACTAATTTATATCATAAAATTAAAATTGGGTATTATATTATCAATCTAAACTTTCATAATACTCAGATATATACATAATTAATATTATTAATAAGGTGGACATAAGTTATAGTTAAAAAATTAAAACACATTAACATTTACAACATAAGCATCACCCATAGTTTCAGTCACGAAAATCTTTCATAATCAATAATACAGATTTTAGTGTCACTTAAAAAGTTTACAATTGAAAGAAATTTCATTGGATTAGAATAATGAAAAAACCTTAATGAAGCCCCAAAAAGGAAAGAACTAAATTATATTACAATGTTGGAAAAAAGAAAGAAAGAGAAGAATGATGAAAAAGGAAAAAAAAATGTACTAATGAGACAATGGCCCATAAGAATTGACTTAGGGAATGTCATATTGCATGCATGTTTTTACTTTGAAATTTTTGTTGGTTGATGTATTATTGATTAGAATTAATGTTTATGTTTGAATTTTGTTAGATAAAGTCACCCATTAGGAATCAAAACAAAGGTGCTTGATGCTTTTTAAAAGCTTTTACTTTTTTTTTTTTTAAAGCTTACCTAATGCTTGATAAGTGAGGTGTTTTATAGATGCTTGGGCCTTAGATGCTTAAAGCTTGAAGACAAAGTTACTTTTAATGAAAAGCAAACACTTTTACTTTTTGAAAAGTAGATTATTTTTCTTTTCAGAAAAATAAAAGCCTTTTACTTTAACTTTGGGTAAAAGTAGAGATTCCTTCTACTCTACTTTTGTCCTTTTATCCTCAATAAAAGCATTTTACCTTTGCTTTTCGCCTTTATCTTTATGCTGGATGTTGATGGGACCAAAAGAATCAAGGACAAGGCCCATAATAGTTGCTTGACTTTATTTGAAGCTTGATTGATAATAGTGGAGAATCTCTAACAATGTTATTATAGGTCCTTCATAGGCTTAATGCTTGAAATTTGATATGGTGGGTCAAGATTATAATCCTAAGGAGAATCTAATGATGCATTCTTGACCTCAACCAAGAGCTTGGAAAGCATCCTAGAGAATATCTAGCAAGGTCTCCAAATATCTTTGTCGTGACTGGCTTGTAGTCAAGAGGACACTCAATGAGTTTAGGTTGCTTGGTGGTGGACTACTATGGATGTTTAGAAATCCACTACAGGGCAACTTGCTTATGAGTTCCTATTGCCAAATAATAGGAACCTGTTGCTTGCAAATTTCCTTTTGTTGATCAACAGAAGGCTTGAATTCTAGATAATAATTGACTATTATTGAGTAGTAGAAGACTATTATCAAGAATTGGAGTATTGGATTTGGCCAAGATATGGAATCCTTTAAAAAGGATTATCAAGACTCATACATAGTCTAGAGGAGCTTGTAGATTAACTGACTCTTGACCTGACTTAGTAGTGGACTAACTTTATGACTCATTGGACAAGTTCATTGGACTAATTTTAGTAAACAAAACAAGTGATGCACTTAATGGAGATGGCTGATCAAATAATGTGAAATCTAAATGAATTTAGGCTTAGTGACTATAATGGATTGCTACTTGGATACATAATGGACTCAATGACTTTCAAAGAATGTATTGACAGACATAGCAAGGACTTATGGACATAAGTGGATACTTGGATGATCAATAGGACTTTAATGGTGTGGTACATTGGTCTTGGAATTGGATGACTCCTTTGAGTGGGTCATATGTCACACTAACTCTATTATGTAGACTGATATAATGAAATAAGGACTCTTATGGACTATTAACTTTGATACAACAAGGAATTGAGTAAGATGCAACATTAACATGGATAATGCAATGGACTGGTCATGAAACTTGTTTCACAATGGAACACTAGAAAATTTTGAATTTTTTTTTTAACATTGAATTCAACAATTGTTGATGTTGAAGGCTTCTTCATCTTCCATGTGATAAATTGGATGATCCATGGGATATTCTATTATTTTTTATTTTGAAGCATAAAAGTCAAGGAGATATGCCTTTTTTATGGTGTAAAGTAGTTGTGCTCAATCTAGGTCAATGTTAACAATTTTGCAAAAAAAATCACTAGTAAGTGGTCCTTTTTATTTCATAGTTATGAGTAGTGTAAGAGGACCAATTCCAGTTGTTTGCCTAAATGTAAGCCGACCAGTAATTAATTTAAGCCACTAATGCTTGTTGCCAACAAGGATAAGAAATTTCTCTTGGAATGCACAATCACTTTCTTCATTGAATGTAATGGCGATGGATAGTAGGTTGAAATTTTGAAAGGGAAATTTTTTTTAGAGGAGAACTAATGATATCTACAATGATGATAGTAATGTCACTAGAGTAGTTGCTTGTGAAAGTTTCTTGAAAAATTTAACCAAAATGATTGAACTAAGAAGTTTGATGAAGATCACTATTATGAATATGGAGTCTTGCAAGAAGTCCATAGTCATATATACTTTGGTAATTAAGAGGAAACTAGTTAAGATCAAGAACCACTAATCACAGAATGCTAAAGTCAAGTTAGTGTTGGCAATTTGGAGAAACTAGACTACATTCTTTGCAAGGAAACATTGCATCATAATTCCATGTCCTTTTCCAATATTGATGCAGCCTATTGGGCTTTAAGATTGCACCTTGTTGAGCTTCTTCAACAATAGCTAATAATGTTTCAAAAACTCTTATCTTGACTAATTTTATGAGGTGTTTGGAGAGGTCTTTAGGAAAATAGGCAAGTGCCTTTTGCTTTTCTAAGTGGGAAAGTGTAAGACTAGAAAGGGTAAAAGGAAAATTTCCCTAAGGAGGATAATGGAAAAACTATTAGGGAGAATGATATTGATCTAAAGATCTAGGAAAGGTCTAGGTACTAGCATTCTTTTTGTGTTTTGAAGGAGGTTGGCATAATTCCAAGGATGGAGAAGGTGTTTAAGTACTAACATGTCTTTTGTATGTTGAAGGAGGTTAGTATTTTTCTAAGGATGGAACAGAAGTCTGATTATTGACATTTATTTTAAATTGTGGAAAAGAAGTTTGAGTACTGGTATCTATTTTGGCTGGAGAAGGTGGAGGAATTGGTGCCATAAAGTTTACTCTAAGTAAGGTTTCTTTAAGAATTGAAATTTCAGTACTAAGAGTTTGAAACTGTTAAAGTAATGATGAGTAGATTTTTTTTAAGGTTTTGATGCTATTGTAGTAAAGAGGAATGGTCTTTCTCAACTTCTTGTTTTTGAGATACTAGAAACAAGGGATGATGGCTTCATAATTAGAACATTTTTGAACATGAGGTGAACAAGGACTATATGCATTTGAAGAAGAAAAAATATTGACTATGCTAATACTAAACAGATGCAAACTCCCTTAGTTGTCTAATATGAGTAGAAAAAAATAATGAAAAGACTATTAAGAACTAATAAAGAATCTTTCTTACTAATTATATGATTCCAAAGATTATCTAAGATGCTTTAAAGTTCTAGTCCTATCAATTATTTCTAATCTAGTCTAGCAATCTTGAACTTAGAGGGTTCAAAATGATATTCAGATAGACTAATACCCTTATACCTTTGGTAGGTTTGGATGTATTAATGTTTATTAGAACTTGCTATTTGAAACAAATAAAAATAATGAGAACAAAGATATACTACTAAAGAATATAGCTAGAGAAAGGTATTCCTAATCCTAAAACTTTATGCATAAAACTTTGTATAGGTCTTATGAGATGTTATAGGAGTTTCAAGGATATGGAAAGTTGATCTTTTATCTGGATTTACATAAGGAGGAATGTTGTAATTATTGGGACAAACAGGTTTGCTTGAAATGGCTATACTACTTACTAGTTTAGTGATGGTTGGATCAATAGATGAAGAATTGGGTGTAGAATCAAAAGAGTTAATGAATAGGTTATGGACTTATTCATAGACTAGTTTGGGTAATTGGGCTTGGACTTTGTGTATAATTTTATAGCAATGGGCCAAGTGTCCAATTTGTTCACATGTAAAGCAAGTTATTTTGGGAGTGCATGGAATTTGGTTTTTAGGCTTAAAGTGCTATTTAGGTTGTTTTTGGATTTCTGGAATGAGTTGTATATGGACATATTTTGGAGGTTTAAAGGATGTGTTTATGATGGATAGTGTGCATATATGGCCTATGGAGGAATTGACAATAGATATTTTACCTGCCCTACCAAGATACTAATTTCTATACATGCATCCTTTATAGGTAAGAATGTTATCATCTCTTACCAAAAATAACTTTCTAATGCTACTAAATAAATTATCTAATTTTATGTTTACCATGCCACTAATCAAATTGTTCCTAAAGTCTATAATGGAGATGCTTTTTCTATGATGGTGTGTTGAGTCAAAATGTGAATATGCATCCAGATAAGCCTAAGATTCCTAAAATTTTATAAAGTAGGAGGTTTAAACTATAAAAGTGAACTCAATCTAAGAATTGGCTTTCTAAAAATTATAATTCTTTTATATTATGCAAGTGATTTAACTCAAAAGTATTATCTAATGCAACTAATCTAAGAAAAATGTGATGCAAATTAATGACATTAAAGAGACTTATCCTAATATTCATCCTACTAGGTACTCTCTCATACTATACTTCAATAATTTATAGTTTGACTAAGAGTTTTTGTATAGATCTATTCCAAGATATGTTGTTCCTAGTAATGGACTCAAAGGGCTACACATGATTCAAGGATGAAGGTATAGACATAGTAGACATGGTAAATTGGTATAAGGGTATGCCTTCCCTAACTAAGTTGCTATAGGGATTCTCCTACAATGGAGCTTGTTGAATAGAGATTTCACCTACTATATCTTAGTGTTGACCAATGGTCTCACCGCCTCACCCTCAAGACTTATTTTTGAGACCATACTCATTTGGTTTCCTCCCTTTACATCACGCTCATGCTTGGTTTCTCCCCTTGATAACTATACATGATAAAACAAACCACTATAACATGAAGACCAAGAATACTATATCTATCCATTTGTCACTAAAAGAATAGGAGATTAGGCGCTAATACCAATTGAGGCTAGGATCTTATGGTATAAAAACTTTGTATGAGCATGCATGATGATGTGTATGAAGGATAAATTTATCTAGTATGTGGCATTGTTATACCACCATGGATTTAATTGTTCAGTCCCTACTGATTTTGTGGTGGAGTAGAATAATAGCCACTATACTAGCTATTATTCTTACATGGACAACTCTATTACTATTGAAAATTTCTAATTTTTATTGGAACTTCTTCCCTCACCTTCAATTTCCCTTGAATTGGCATATCACAGGGATTGCATATACTACCTAACTCATTCTCAATTTTTTTTTTTTTACTTCTGTCAAATTCATGCCATGACCATTTTAGTTGACTTTAGCCATCAAAACCTTGTTTGAGTTGAATCTGTCTCTTTTAATCTCCTACGTCATTTATGTGCTGAAACTCTGAGTAGTGGAGAAACCATCACTTTTTCCTTCTGCTCTCACTTTGACACATGATTCTCTTCCCATGCTGGCAATGCACACTTCCATTTCAAATTCAATTAATTTGAAGGTTGTTCTTTGCTTTTTCACACTTGTAACACTATCAATTTGACTGTGTCAAACCTTATCATCATCGCTAGGATGTTTTTTCCTTAAAATTATTTTCATAAATCCTAGAATTCATTTCTTTTATGATAGTGGTGTATTAAAAGTATTTGCTATTATTTTGGGTGCTACCATTATCATTGTTTCTCACATTGTCTTGGAGATGTTGGATGATTATGAAGAAAAAAGGCAAATATTGGAGCCATTAAGAAACCCTAGTTATCTAATCAACTTTAATAATGTGGACATTTTACACAAGGAGTATATAAGTAGGAAGGGAGTATGATATTGAGAAAATGATGTATTTATGCATCTCAAATTTAACTTGATCTCTCTCACCACACCATGGATTTAATTGTTTAGCCTCAACTGATTTTAAGGTAGAGGAGAATAATAGCCACCATGCTAGCTATTATTTTTACATGAAAAACTCTATTGTTATTGAAAATTTTAAATTCTTAATGGAACTTTTTCCCTCGCCTTCAAGTTCACTTGAATTGGCATATCATAGGGATTACATATACCATTTGACTCATTCTCAATTTTTTTTACTCCTGTCAAGTTCATGCTGTAGCCAATTTGGTTGACTTTAGCCATTAAAACCTTGTTTGAGTTGCATTTGTCCCTTTTAATCTCTTATGTCAATTATGTGCTGAAGCTTTGGATAGTGGAGAGACCATCGCTATTTCCATTTGCTCTGACTCTAACACATAACTCTCTTCCTGTGATAGCAATGCACACTTCCATTTCAAATTCAGCTGATTTGAAGGTTGTTTGTTGCTTTTTCACACTTTTGGCACTATCAATTTGACTGTGTCAAACCTTGTCATCATCGCTAAGATGCTTTCTCCCTCAAATTATTTTCGTAGATCTTAAAATTCATTTCATTTATGACAATGGTGTATTAGAAGTATTTGCTTCTGTTTTGGGTGTTACCATTATCATTGCTTCTCACAATGTCTTAGAGATGTTGGATGAGTGTGATGAAAGAAAACAAATACTGGAGCCATTAAGAAACCCTAGTTATCTAATCAAATTTAATAATGTGGACATTTTACACAAAGAGGAAATAAGTAAGAAGGGAGTATGATATTGAGAAAATGATGTATTTGTGCATCTCAAATTCAACTTGTTCTCTCCCACCACACCATGGATTTAATTATTTAGCCCCAGCTGATTTTGAGGTGGAGGAGAATAATAGCCACCATGCTAACTATTATTGTTACATGGACAACTTTATTGTTATTGAAAATATCAAATATTTATTGGAACTTCTTCCCTCGCCTTCATTTTCCCTTGAATTGGTACACATAAGGATTGCATGTACCATCTGACTCATCTCAAATATTTTTTATTCCTATCAAATTCATGTTGTAGCCATTTTGGTTGACTTTAGCCATCAAAACCCAATTTGAGTTGATTTTATCCCTTTTAATCTCCTATGTCATTTATGTGATGAAACTTTGGATAGTGAGGAGACCATCACTTTTCCCTTTTGCTCTCACTCTGACTCATGACTATCTTCCCGTGTTAGCAATGCACACTTCCATTTCAAATTTAGCTAATTCAAAGGTTGGTTTTTTCTTTTTCACACTTGTGCCATTATCAATTTGACTATGTCAAACCTTGTCATCATCGCTAAGATGTTTTGTCCTTAAAATTAATTTTGTAGATCCTAAAATTCATTTCATTTATGACAATGGTGTATTAGAAGTATTTGCTATTGTTTTGGGTGCTACCATTATCATTGTTTCTCACAAAGTCTTGGCAATGTTGGATGAGTGTGAAGAAAGAAGGGCAAATACTAGAGCCATTAAGAGAAACCTTAGTTATCTAATCATCTTTAACAATATTGACACTTTACACAAAGTGGATATAAGTAGGGAGGGAGTATGATATTGGGAAAATGATGTATTTGTGCATCTTAAATTCAATTTGATCTCTCCCACCACACCATGGATTTAATTGTTTTGCCTCGGCTGATTTTGAGGTGGAGGAGAATAATTGCCACCATGATAGCTACTATTCTTAAGTGGAAAATCTTTATTGTTATTGAAAATTTCAAATTCTTAATGGACCTTCTTCCCTCACCTTTAAATTCCCTTGAATTGGCATATCATAGAGATTACATGTACCATCTGACTCATTCTCAATTTTGTTTTACTCTTATTAAGTTCATGCCACGACCATTTTGGTTGACTTTAGCCATTAAAGCCTTATTTGAGGTTCTTCTGTCCCATTTAATCTTCTACATCATTTATGTGCTAAAACTTTGGATAATGGAGAGACGATCACTTTTTCCTTTTACTCTCACTCTAACATATAACTCTCTTCCCATGTTGGCAATTCACACTTCCATTTCAAATTTAGTTGATTCAAAGGTTGTTCTTTGCTTTTTCGCACTTGTGATTCTATCAATTTGACTGTATCAAACCTTCTCATCATTGCTCAGATGTTTTATACCTAAAATTATTTTCATAGATCCCAAATTTCATTTCATTTATGATAACGGTGTATTAGAAGTATTTGCTTTTGTTTTGGGTGCTACCATTATCATTGTTTCTCACAATGTCTTGGAGATGTTGGATGAGTTTAAAGAAAGAAGGCAAATATTGGAGCCATTAATAAATCCTAGTTGTCTAATAAACTTTAACAATGTGGACATTTTATACAAAGAGGATATAAGTAAGGAGGGAGCATGATATTGAGAAAATGATGTATTTGTGCATCTCAAATTCAACTTGTTCTCTCCCACCACACCATGGATTTAATTGTTTAACCCCAACTGATTTTGAGGTGGAGGAGAATAATAGCCACCATGCTAGGTATTATTCTTACATGGACAACTCTATTATTACTGAAAATATCAAATTTTTATTGGAACTTCTTCTCTCACCTTTAATTTTCCTTAAATTGGCATATCATAGGGATTGCATGTATCATCTGACTCGTTCTCAATTTTTTTTTTACTCCTATCAAGTTCATGCCATAGCCATTTTGGTTGACTTTAGCCATCAAAACCCCATTTGAGTTGATTCTATTCCTTTGAATCTCCTACGTCATTTATGCGCTAAAAATTTAGGTAGTGGAGAAACCATCACTATTTCCTTTTGCTCTCACTTTGACACATGACTCCTTACCCATGTTGGCAATGCACACTTCCATTTCAAATTCAACTCATTGAAAGGTTGTTCTTTCTTTTTCACTCTTATGACACTATCAATTTGATTGTGTCAAACCTTGTTATAATCGCTAAGATGTTTTGTCCCAAAAATTATTTTTGTTGATCCCATAATTCATTTCATTTATGATAGTGGCATATTAGAAGTACTTGCTATTGTTTTGGGTGCTACCATTATCATTGTTTCTCTTAATGTCATGGAGATGTTGGACGAGTGTGAAGAAACAAGGCAAATGCTAATGCCATTATGAAACCCTGGTTGTCTAATAAACTTCAATAATGTGGACTTTTTCCATAAAGTGGATATAAATAAAAAGGGAGTATGATATTGAGATACTAAAGTATTTGTTTATCTCAAATTTAACGTCTTCTGTCCCACTGCATCATTGATTTAATTGTTTAGTACTAGCAAATTTTAAGGTGGAGGAGAATATTAGCCACATGCTAATATTTATTCATACATAGACAACTCTATTGTTACTAAAAATTTCCAATCTTTAATGAAACTTCTTCCCTTGCCTTCAATTTCCCTTGAATAGGCAAATCACAGGGATTACCTATACCATTTGACTCATTCTCAATTTTTTTTTTAACTCTTGTCAAATTCATGTCATGGGCATTTTTCTTGACTTTAGCCATCAAAATCTTGTTTAAGTTGATTCTATCTCTTTTAATCTCCTACATCATTTATGTGCAAAAACTTTAGGTAGTGAAGAAACCATCACTTTTTGCTTTTGCTCTCACTTTGACACGTGATTCTCTTCCCATGTTGGCAATGCACACTTCCAATTCAAATTCAACTAATTTAAAGGTTGTTGTTTGCTTTTTCACACTCGTGACACTAACAATTTGGCTGTGTCAAACCTTATCATGATTGCTAAGATGATTTTTCTCTAAAATTATTTTCGTTAATCTCATAATTCATTTCTTTTATGACAGTGGCATATTAGAAGTATTTGCTATTGTTTTGGGTGCTACCATTATCATTGTTTCTCACAATATCTTGGAGATGTTGAATGAAGTGTGAAGAAAGAAGGCAAATGTTGGAGCCATTAAGAAACCCTAGTTGTCTAATCAACTTCAGCAATGTGGACATTTTACACAAAAAGGATATAAGTATGGATAGAGTATGATATTAAGATAATAATATATTTATGTATCTCAAATTCAACATTTTCAAGTATTAGGTTAGTATTAAGTTTAGGGATCCACACTTATATATTGTTCTTACTTAATGTCATTTAATAAAAGCTTTGTTCACTATGTTTTGTGGGAAATTATGAGTTAGTTTAATTACCATTATCAACATGATGTGAAATTAGGTATTATGTTGTTTATCTAAACTTTCATAATAACTATATTTATGCATGATTAATATTTTTTTAAGGTAGGTATAAGTTTTGATTAAACAACTAAACATTACAACATCTGCGATGCCAACTTTTTGAAAATAAGGTTTTTGATGAGAGGAAGAGAGGGATACAATAGTTACAAGGTGAAAATGGGGTTTTTAATATTATATTTCATATAAGAGTATCATTTTATGATTTTTGTCTAAGTTGACTAATAATGTAAATATATTTTTTATAATTTCTAATAATCTCAAATACAAAGTATAATTATGTCTTATATTTTATACTAGAGTTTTCCTTTCATTTTTTCTCCTTCTGGGGTTGATACCCTGTAGTTGATTGCCTATCATCAAGAATCTATCATATTTACCATCAAAATTTAAATATATCAACTAATATTAAAATTAAATCATTAAAAGATATAGAGAATACAAACAATTAACAAATGGGTTAAATAACTAACAAACTTATGATAATGAAAAAAAAGTTATTGTTTTCAAAATTGGAGGAAAATTGAATAATCTAATATTTTTGATAGTCTAATTTTTCCAACAAAAGGAATGGTCCCATCAAATACATATATTAATCACATTTTCCATTAATTTTAATTTTGATAAAAATAAAATACCTATTAAAATTAAATTTAGGTATACTTTAAATTAGTTGGCTTTTTAATTAGATTAATTGTAATAATTCCAATCAAAATTGTTCTACTAAAAGTGAAAATCTAACTTAAATGGCAAAGAGACCCTTTAGATTTGGACAAAGAACAAACACTTTCCAAATCGACATCCATTTATAGCCTTATCGTCCAATCGCTATGCCTCTAATTAATGAGTTTTTGTCAAATATCTATTATGGTTATATGTCATATTACACACATGTTTTTTTTTTTAGAATCTTTATTGATTGATGTATTATTGATTAGAATTAATCTCAGTTTTTGAATTTTGTTGAGGAGATGCATCAGTTAGGAAGCAAAACAAAGGTCCTCCATTCAAGTTATTAGTTCATCTCATTTAAGCTCTTATTCTTCCTTTAAGTAAACTCTCCAAAAAATTTTTATAATTTTGTTTAATCTTTCATTGGATGATTCCCTACATGGGAATTGAATTTTAACTATGCCATGATAAAGTATTATAAGTGGTTGTAATGTTTCCATTCGACTCTCATTGCACAACAAGCCTAAATGTCTACAATTATGTTGGCTAGCACATTTGCTAATGGCTTTTACTTGGTGTATCCTTATTAGAACTTGTTGCTTATTCTACTATTTTGTTGATTGATTTATTTAGTTCTTAGGAAAATGTGATTTCTAATTCTAATTCTTTTCACTAAATTTTTTGACCATATTGTCAAAGGTGAGCAAGCATATCAATTGCTCCAAGTACCTTAATATTGGTTTAGACTTTTCTTAAGCTGTTGGAGTATCAATTTGCTTTTCTATTAGGGATGTATTAAAATCAATTTGGATCATAAATTCATGTTTTCAATTGGAAGCATAAGCATGTTTTGATGGTTAGTAACTGCAACTAAAGTAAATGTTATGGACATGATGCCTATGCCTACAAGTAGTTTAAGAATATGCTTCCTATTTCCAAAATGTTTTTGTTTTTAGCATAATTCTTGTGATTGCTAAGTTAAAAGGGATGGAATTATTGTAAAAGAATTTGCATTGCTGAGGTAAAATAAAAAGGAGGGATTTGAGGTCAAATTTTGGATAATTTTCATCAACTAATTAAACTTGTAGTGCCTTTTGGTTTAAGCCCTAACTTGCTGAAATTGGCACTTGCTACATTATTCAAGCTAGCATAGAGAGAGAATCAAGGGAATAGTCAAAACCTTTTTGGTTATCCAATCAATTTCAAAGATATGGACATTTTATATGAAGAGCATATAAGCAGACAGGGAGTCTAACATTGACACTAAGATAATATTGTATTTATGTGCCTAAATTTGAAACATTTTTAGTACTATGTTGATATTGAGCTAGAGGATTCACTCTTTTATAACTTTCTGACTTGGTGGCAACAAACATAAGCTTTGCTTCTTTGTATTAGTCTCAATTTTATTATGAGTTATTCATCTATATCATCCTTTCTTCTAATGAATAAAAACTTGAGAACTTTTTGGTTGGTTTTACAACATTCATTCCACTCAACTTCAAAGTTTCAGCTATGCAATGATTTTACCTTTGTTTATGTATTATAGGTAGGAAGTTAGTTTGGAAAATTGAGGGACCTAGTTGACCTTCTGATTTGTATCTTGCATGGTAGAAATGTAGTGGCAGCTAATTATAAGAAATTCCCCTTTTGATCCATTTGTTTTTCTTATTGGGATGGTCTTATAGACAATCTCTTGGAGGATGATATTTCTCTATCCTATATTCTACAAATAGTGTTGCTTTTCCTTAGCAAACATGTTTAGCAGAGCAGATCTATATGACATTGAGAGCAAGTGAAAATGAAAAATGGTTGAGAAGTTTGTTTGCATCTCTTCTATGACTTACTTTCATTTTTATGAGTCACACACAATGCTACCATGAGTAGCTTAGGGGAAAATTGGATTGGATTGTATTTTAAATTTTTCTTTGAGAATAATTCTTGCATCTAAAATAGTTTTCTAAAGGAGTTATTCTACTATAGAAAATTAAGCTCACTACCATTGCAAGAGCATGAAACCAAAACTTCCAATGGTAGTTACCTAACATAAGCATATTTTCTCTCTTTGTCTATTTTTTTTTTTATAAATCTTACACCCTTCAAAAAGAAAAAGGAAAAGAAAATCCTTTTCAAAAATATTTGAGCTTTTAATTATTTGAACACAAATAAGCATATTCTTTGTGCATACATGAGATCCTAATAATTTTAAAGGTATCTTGAATTGTCATTAATTGTGGTACATCATTAGGATCATTTTGTCTTTTCTAGAAAAGTTATAACTGGAAATACAATTGAAATCAATATTAGTCAAGCCATATGTTATGTTTAATGCACAATCATTCCAAATCTTAGTTGTCCAATTATGAAAATCTCAAAATATTAAATTATTAGTCCTATCATCTTCACTATCCACTACTACCCATAGGAGTGGCAATAACTAGACTGAACAGACACTAAATACAGCAAAACCAAAGTAATAACAAATTTAACATTAACAGCTAAATTACTATTAGTTAGGCTAATGCACCTTTAATTAATTGAATACATAAAAATGAAATATAATAAAAAATACTTAAAATCAAACAAAATGAAACATCACTAATTGATATTTTGAGATGAAGTTGGATATTATATTGTCTATCTAAACTTTCATAATAACTATATATATATATATATAATTAATATTATTAATAAGTTAGGCATAAGGTATAGTTAAATAATTAAATACAACATCTGCAATGTAAGCATTACCAATAGTTTTTGTCATTGAAATCCTTCATAATTATAATTATAGATTTTAGCATCTCCTACAAAGTTTACAATTGAAAGAAACATCATCGGATAGATCAGACCAATGAAACACATTAATGAAGCCCTTAGAAGGAAAGAACTAAATTATATTACATTGTTGGAAAAAAAAAAGTGAAGAAAAATGAAAAGGGAAAAAATGTATTGATTAGACAATGGTTTGTGAGAACTAACAGGGGGAGTGTTGTATTACACGTATGTTTCACTAAGTTTTTTTTCTCCATATTGTCAATTGTTGAGCAATCATATCAGCTATTCTAGGAGCCTTAGTTTTGGTTTAAACTTTTCTTGGGCTATGGGAGTATCAATTTAGTTTTCTATTAAGGATGTATGAAAATCAATCTAAATAAAAAAAAATCATGTTTTTCATTGGAAGGATAAATACGTGAATGGTTAATAGCTGCAACTGAAGTAATTGTTACAAATATGATGCCCATACAAGTAGTTAAAAAAAATAATTGTTACAAATAGTTTAAGAATATGCTTTCGTATGTGCAAAATAATGTTGTTTTTAGCATTATTCTTGTGATTACTAAGTTAAAAACAATGGAATTATTATAAAGGAATTTGCATTAATGGGATAAGAGGAAGAGGGGATTTGGGGTTGAATTTTGGAGAAATCCCATTAATTGATGTTAATTGCATGTACATCATATGCATGCATGTAATTATTAGTTCAAAACTTTCAAAATATTTTTTCTATAATTATATCAATTATAACTCCTCTATTGTTCCTAAACTTCTATTTTTTTTTTCTTGCATTTTTTTGGGTCTCCAAATGTTTCTTAGATAGCTAATAAGAAAAAAAAAATCAATTATACACTAAGCTAATCATTAAAATTTGGTGCAATATAATGATGCATGTACACTTATAATTTTTGAAAAACCAACATTTTGAAAGATAATGTGCCCATTGTGATTCACATAATTTGTAGGAATCAAAAAGTTAGTCCTAACAGAAGTATACGAGTAAGAAATGTTGATGGTCACTTTCTTATGGGTTAGTAATAATAGATCTATGTATTTTCTTTGAAGATATTTATGATATTAAAGAGTGCTAGATAGGATATAACTAAATTACTATCAATTACTTCCAAAAGGTGTAATGTTTCCATCTAAGCTTTCTATTAGCAAATAAAGACATGCATGTTGTTTTTAGTTTATTTTTTTTTCTTTTTGGATGCAATATCGAGAGGAGATTCTTGATTTCTTGATTAGAACTCCTCTAATGGCTAATGTACACTTATTGCCTCTAATACAATAATGAACATGACATAGACTAATCTACTATACATTTAATTGATGCATCATTAATTAATTAAATTTATAAAAATAAAATATGATTTAAGGACATTAAATAAAATTAAAAAAATCTCTAATTGAAGTAAAATTGAGTACTATGTTATCTATTTAAACTTTAGTAATAACCATATTTGTACACAATTAATATTATTAATAAGGTGGGCATATGTTATAATTAAATAAGTAAACATGTCAACATATTCAATGCAAGTATCACCCAACATCTTGTCACAAAAATCTTTCATAATCATATTTGTATGTTATCACTAATAATTTATTTTCTAAGCTTAGCGATGATGATAATCAATATTATATGTTATTATAAGGATAATTACAGATTCTAGTGTTTCTTACAAAAGTTTACAACTAAAAGAAACATCAGTAGATTGGACCAATCAAACATATTAGTCAAGCCTTAAGAAGGCAAGAACTAAATTATGTTGCAAAAAATAAAGTAAATGAAAAGGAAAAAAAATGTACTTATGAGATTATGGCCCATAAGAACTGACTTAAGGAGTGGCCAAAAAGCTACCAATCCAAGTGGGGCTTAAACTTAGAGGCAAGGTAGTTGGCTATTGGGGAGTGATACATGGTATTATGAAACAACATGTCGGTAGTCAACATACGGAGTTGCCTATCCTTTTCCTCCATGAAGCATCTCGAAGTAAACTGAGACTTGGTCAACTTAGTCTCGGCCTTGGATCACGATATCATCATCTCCCTTATCCTTATAATTAATGTAGTCAACCTCTAAGGACCAGCCAAAGAGAGGGGTCCACTAGTTTGGAAAGGTATAGGAACTTTTCTAGTGGTTTAGGTTATTTCTATAGGTATTGGATGAGGTGGCACATGGTCAAACCATCGTAGGTCTCAAATGAAGGAGTTTAGTAGCCATTTTTGTTGTTTTATTGATCTATAGAGAAAGGGGTTTCTATGATGGGTTTTGCTTTAACAATTTTTTGGTGTTTTGGGCACTATTTGAAGAGCATTTATGGAGAGGGAAAGTTGAGGGCCTAAAGGGGCCCATGCCAAGATGGAAAAAGTTGAGGAAAAGGATAAGATGGACACATGACAGCATTTCATGCCAAGATATGGTGGTCATGTGGGTCACCATTTGTTGCATTTTAATCGGCTATTATGCTTCCCTTATTAGTTTTCATAGTGCTAGGGGTCAATTTACAATTTTTGTTTTCTCTTTTTTGAGTAATAAGGGCCAACTTGCTTGACTAGAAAGAACTTTGTAATTGTATCCATGCAAGAGTCTCATCATATTTTTATCTGGTTGATCTAGCCTCTCGATAATTGATGTTAATTATAATGGTTTAATGTCATACATAAGAAATGTAATTATTAGTTTTGAACTTTCAAAATATCAATCTTAAAATTATCTCAATTGTCACCCCCCTCTTGTTTTTAAATGTCTTTTAAATCTCATTCCCTTTTGCGTTCTTTTACATCTCCAAATGTTTCTCAAACAATCAATAAAAAAGAAATAACTTGACATACACTAAGCCAATTACTAAAATTCTATACAATATAATGACGCAAGTACACTTATAAATTTAGCAAAGCCAACATTTTGAATTGTGAATGTCCCCATTTGCTTAACTTTTTGGAATGAAAAAGTTGACCCCAATGGAAGTATGTGAGTAGAAAATTTGGATGAAACTTCAATTCATTTTCTTATAGGTTCCCAATAATGGATGTATGTATTTTCTTTGTAGATATTTATGACATTGAAGAGTGCTAGATAGGCTATGACTAAATTACTATCAATTACTTCCAAAAGGTGTGATGTTTCCATCTAAGCTTTCTATTGGCAGATAAAGACATGCGTGCTGTTTTTAGTTTTTTTTTTTCTTTTTGGATGCAATATCGAGAGGAGCTTCTTGATTTTTTGATTAAAACTCCTTCAATGGCTAATGTACACTTATTGCCTCTAATGCAATAATGAATATGACATAGACTAATCTACTATACATTTAATTGATGCTATGGAGATATTTATGACATCGAAGAGTTCTAGATAGGATGATATGACTAAATTACCATCAATTATTGACAAAGGTGCAATGTTTCCATCTGTGCTTCTTGTTGGTGCAAAAAGACATGCATATGGGTTTTTGGTTTTTTTTTTTTTTTTTTTTTTTGGATGCATTCTTGGAAGGAGGTTCTAGATCAAAACTCCTCCATTGGCTAATCCATCCTTATGCTACAAGAAATGCTGGCAACTTAGAACAATCAAATGCTACTAAAAGGTCATGCTCATTTTAAGTAATAATGGTTGTTTACCTTTCATTCAAACCCATATATATAATCCTATATACGTACAATACACATGTACAACTTTCATGTTAACATCAGTAGGCCACATCTTAGGTTGAATTCATTAAAATTAAAAATTTAGTTGTTTGAGAATTATTATCCAACTTAAATGTAACTTGGTAAACTTAGTTGCAAAATTGAAATTTTCTTTTCTAAGGTTTAAGGTTAACAAAGTACTGTAAACACCTTCATACAAGTTTCTTTATGTTGAACTATGAAATTAAAATTTTTCCTTTAAGTCCATTATTATAAAAGTTATAATTTAAATCACCAATTCTTAATGCAACTGATCATTTTTTTACATAATAAAATTACTTGGTTTGTTTTTGCAAATTATTGGGATTAGTACTTGGATTTTTGTATTTTTTGACTTTTACCTATGGAGAAAGAAACAAATGCAGTAAATATATAATCATAGTTGTAATATTAAGTTGCACTATTATAGTTGAAAGTTCTTATAAGAAGGGTGCCTCTTGAAAATAGATTGGGTAGGCGCATTGTAATCACTTAATGACTACAGGCCATTGATTAAATGGTTTTCAACTCTCAAGCCTAGTAACTTTCTTAGATGGACTTTGAACGTAAAGATGAGTGGGCAGCAAATGGGCTTAGTCTTCACCTAGTTGGCCTACTTAGTTACAGACTTATAGTGCTTACATGATGGTTTTCTATTTTAAGATGGATTCATTTGTTTTAACCTTGGGCTACACGATGAGCTTACAGTCTTTTTGTTTCTTATTTATCCTTTTTCACCCCTTTCTCCCTCTCTCTTTTTAGGAGAATTATTTTGTACTTCTTTATATACTTTAATTTGATTAAAACTTATTAAATTTAAAATTAAAGTTGTTATTATTGTCATATTTGATCAAAATCCATTAAAACATGCTATGAGCTATATAAATTGCTTAATCATCTTCTTTTATCTTTATTTTTTGTTAAGATGTAAGTTTGAGGCTATAATTTGCAAGCCATAGAATTATGTTTAGGTTGTTCTATATAGTATTGGCTTGATAAAGGTGGAATCTTTGGAAATCATGGAAAGAAAACTTGGTTTTGTGAATTGTATTCATACCATGGTGAACCAAGAATTGTACCAACCATAGTTGCTATGGAAAGTGCATTCCTAATGGAAGAGTTCTCTATAAATATAATTATCTCACTTAAAAAAAAAAGGAGAGAGAGAATTCGCAATTAAATCCATTTGTTTTGGAATGGATTCTTGAAAGTTGAAGTGGAGAAATGCAGTGTGGGGGTTTGTATTTTTGTTGCTATTAGTGTAAGTCATGAGTTTGAGTCCTTATTAAGGTAGTTTTTACCATTTGTGGTTTCAAGTAATATAAGGATCAATCATCCTATGCAAAAGTCATGAGTATGATTCCTTATCAAAGTATTCGAAGGAATTAAATGTATACTTGATCTTACATATTTGTATGAGTGGTTGGTGACTCTTGCTAGGTAATATAAAGTTTGCTCATCTGTAAATTCAATGCAACTACACAACCAACTTTGCAACAAACTAGTGCAATCCTTCTTAATAGATTTGTGAGTGCTACCCTTATGAAAAAAAAAATATACATATAAACAAGCATTACTAGTAAATGTGTCAACCTAAGTCATCAAGTGGAATTATTCAGATTCAAATTACTTTTAAATCATGTTACATTTAGATTGTTTTTGAGTAGGCTTCAAGTCAATCCAAGAGTTGACAAGTTATTATTTAAGAATTAAATTTTTATTCTTAGTCATTTTCAATTTATTTATTTTTAATTTTTTATATATTAATTTGTTTTAAAAGTATAATTTTTTATTTTTATACTAATTTTTCTCCTATCACTTCACTTCAATTATAAGTTAACTAGCTAATTCTAAAAGCTAATTTTTTTATTATCATATAGTATAATAACTAAAAAAATGACACACATTTAAGATATGTATATGTGGGTGTATATGTGTGCAATTTTGAAAATATCATAAATATTTTTAAGATATGGATTATTATATATATAAAATAATTAAGCTAAATTTAATGTTAAATATATATTAAAGTAAAAAAAAAAACTTATGAAAATTAAATATATTATTTATTTACATAATATACAAAAAAATGACACACATTTAAGATATGTATACACTCATATGTGTGTGTGTGTGTGTGTGTGTGTGTGTGTGTGTGTATAATAGAATAATAAATAAATAAATAAATAAATGAATAATAAATTTATTTTTTTCTCATAATAAAATTTATAAAATTTATACTTAAAATAGTAAAAATTATATTATTTAGTAATATAAAATTAATGACTAAAATATTATAATCTTTTATTTTAATTTTTATGTTATCTTGAGAAAAAAAAATTTGGCAAAATGATTTTTTTTCAAGCTCAACCAAGAATAATAACCAATATCATATTACATTGCAATGATAATTACAAATTTCTTACGAAGTTTACAACTGAAAGAAATGTGTTCAATTTGCCCACCAAGTAGTAGATATGCTCATATAATGACCAAGTCGAACCTTTGGTATTCAAACAATAAACATATTGCACACATTTAAATAAAATAAAATTTAACATTGATTTAAATATCTAAATTTGATTAAAAAAGGTGACACCATAATTTTTGAATTGTTATCATCATCATGATTTAAGACTAATTGAGGGATAAAGGTAACCAAACTATTAAATATATGAGTCAAGTATATTTATAATATTGTAAACTAATAAGTTACCTTTTTATATTCTAACATCCTAAACTATGTAGCCCCATTAGTTGGCATAACAAAAATTTCACGTATAATGCTCCTTTAAGTTTTTTGGGCATAACAATTCCACATTTCATACTACAAACAAATTAGTTTTTGTGATTATAAATAAATGCAACAACCATCTTCTCCTTTCTATTTTTCTTAAGCTACCCAGGACCTGTTTGATTTTCACGTGTAGCAACCCTTTTCTCCTTTCAATTTTTTTGGCATGACACTCATAGTTTTTCTATCATAACAAATACAATGGTTCTGACACAACATACTAATTTTGGTGATTATACATAGGTAGCAACCCTTCTCACTTTTTAATTTTTTATAAGCTCTGTCTCTCATACTAGTGAAACCTTTTCCCTCCCACCATACAATGGATTCAATTGTTCAACCCAGTTGATTCTGAGGTGGAGGAGAATAATAGCCACCATAGCAACTATTATTTTTACATGAACAACTCTTTTGTTATTACAAATTTCCAATTTTTTCAAAACTTCTTCCCTTACCTCCAATTTCCTTGGAATTAGCAAATCATAAGGATTACATGTACCATCTTAGTTATTTTTAATTTTTTCTTGACTCCTATCAAGTTTAAGCTACAACCATTTTGGTTGACTTTAACCATCAGAACCTTGTTTATGCGTTGAAACTTTGAGTAGTGGAGAAACCCTCACTTTTTCCTTTTGCACTCACTGCAACACATGATTCTCTTTCCATGTTGGCAACACATCCTTTTCAAATTTAATTGATTGGAAGGTTGTTCTTACTTTTTCACATTTGTAGCACTATCAATTTGTCTATCTCAATCCCTATTATTACCTCTAAGACATTTCATTGCTAAAATTATTTCATTGATCTGGAAATTCATTTCATTTACAACAATGGTGTATTGTAAGTATTTGCTATTTTTTTGGGTGCTACCAATATCATTGTTTCTCTCAATGTCTTAGAGGTGTTGGATGAGTATGAAGAAAGAAGGCAAAAGCTAAAGCTATTAAGAAACCTTGGTTGTTTAATCAACTTCAACATTATGGACATTTTGCATGAAGAGCATATATAAGGGAAGGAGTTTGATATTGAGATAATAATGTATTTGTGTATTTGAAATTCAACATTTTCAAGTACTGGGTTTATATTAGCTTGAGGATCTACTCTTGTATATTGTTGTTATGTAATGTTATTAAATCAAAGCTTTGTTTGCTATTTTTTTTGGAAAATTATGAGCTAGTTTAATCATTATCGTCAATATAATGTGAAATTAGGCATTATGTTGTGTATCTAAATTTTCATAATAACCATATTTATACACAATTAATATTTTTAAGGTGAGTATAAATTCTAGTTAAAGAACTAAACACTTTAACATATGCAACACCAACATTTTGAAAATTAGGTTTAAGATGAGAGGAAGAGAGAGATACTAGGGTTGCTTGGTGAAGATGAAGTTTCTAATGTTATATTACATGCCAAAGTATCATTTTATGATTTTTGTCCAAGTTGACTAATAATGTTAGTATAGTTTTTATAATTTCTAATAATCTCATATACATAGTATAATTATGCCTTAAATTTTATACTAAAGTTTTCTTTTTGTTTGTTCTCCTTCTAGGGTTGATAGCCTGTAGTTGAATTTTTATCATCAAGCATCTATCATAATCACTATCAAAATTTAAATATATTAACTAATATTGAAATCAAATCATTGAAAGATACATAGAATACAAACAATTAATAAGTGGGTTGAATAACAAGCAAAGTTATGATAATAATAAAAAGAATATTATTATTTTCAAATTTGGAGAAAAATTAAATAACCTAATATTTTTAATAGTTTGAATTTCCCAACAAAAGGAATGGTCCCAACAAATACATATACTAATCACATTTTCCATTAATTTTATTTTTTAAGAAATAAAATAAATATTAAAGTTAAAATTAGGTATACTTTAAATTAATTGGTTTTCTATTTAGATTAACTATAATAATTCTATCCTGCATTGTTCTATTAAAAATCAAAATCTAACTTGAATGACAAACTGAGCCCTTAGATTTAGACAAAGAACAAGTGTCTTCCAAATTGACATCTAGTTATTGCATCATTGTTTGATCATTATGCCTCTAATTGGTGGGTTTTTGTCAAATATCTATTGTCAATCCATGTCATATTGCACGTATGTTTCTATTTTGGAATTTTTGTTAATTGATGTATTATTGATTAGAATTAATGTCTATGTTTGAATTTTGTTAATGAGAGGGCTAGTTAGGATGCAAAACAAAGGTCTCCTATCCAAGTTTAGTTCGCCTCATTTATGCTCTTATTCTTCCTCTAAGTGAACTCTCCCACAAATTTTTATGATTCTTTTTTTATATTTTTATCTTTCTTTTTCTAGATGATTCATTGCATGAGAATTAAATTTTAACTATCCAATGATAAAGCTTTATTGGTGGTTGTAATGTTTCAGTTCTACTTTTATTGTGCCATAAGCCTAAATGTTTATGGTTGTATTGACTATTGCATTTGCTCATGGCTTTTACTTGGTGTATCCTTTTTTCAAACTTACTACTTGTTTTGCTATTTTGTTGATTGCATTTTTTAGATATTATTAGAATGTAATTTTTGATTCTAATTCTTTTCACTAAATTTTTTTTGACCATATTGTCAATGGTTTAACAATTATATCAACTATTGTAGGTGCCTTAGTTTTGGTTTAGACTTTTCTTAGGCTATCAAAGTATCAATTTGCATTTTTGTTAGGGATGTATGAAATCCATCCATATCATAAATTCATGTTTTCAATTAGAAGGATAAGCATGGGTGAATGGTTAATAGTTGCACTTGGAGTAAATGTTATGGACATAATGCCCATGTCAACAAGAAGTTTGAGAATATGCTTTCTTATGTGCAAAATGGTGTTTTTTTTAGCATAATTCTTGTGATTGCTAAGTTAGACAAGATGGATGGAATTATTGTAAAGGAACTTGCATTAGTAGGGTAAAATGAAGATAAGAGATTTAGGGTTGAATTTTGGAGAATTCCTATTAACTAATTAAACTTGTAGTGCCTTTTTATTTAAGCCTTAACTTGTTAAAATTGGTACTTGCTACTTTATTCAGGCATATAAAAAGAGAATTCAAGGGAACTATAAAAATTTTTCAATTGTCTAATCAATTTCAAAGACATAGACATTTTAAATGAAGATTATATGGTGTAATAGATAAAAAAAATTCATTATTTATTATTTATTTATTATATATTAGTTTGAATAAAGAGTTGAAAAATTTGACTATCGCGTTAGTCAAATTAATTATTAAGGCAACCCAAAAGCTTATAGTTAGTGGCATGACCCTAGTCATCTCCCAATGAACCAATGTATTTTTTAGACTATACGATATGAGACTAACTCCAATAATTCTTGAATCTTGATGACCTATCCTCAATTCCTAAGGATATAGGAATATATATCTGGTTGGTTAGCCCTAGTCCTAACTAAGATCTCACACTAGATGACACTACATTGCCTAAAATCTCTAGATGATCACCTAGATTCGACTAACTAGGACTCACAAACCCACTATTGCGCAATTATTGTGTAATCTAACTAGCCTAAACACCAAAGTTCACTAACCTAAGTAGCAAATCTGGCCCTTCATCTCATCCTAAGTGTGACTCAAGTTACTAATCAATAGCTCTCAAGACACTCCTTAACTCACCCAAAGCCAATCAATATTATCACCTAAGGAACCCTATAAGTGACCAAATTAGAATGAGGCCAGAATGAGAAAGCCAGAATGCATTCATTCAATAATAAAACATGATCTCTAGGTACATGAGTTCAAGAACCTCAGAGTTAAAATGATTTACACAGTCATGGAATGAAGGAAAAGAGAAATACAAAGTGAGAAGAATGAGACTATTTTTGTTTGTCCTCTCTCCTCTTTTTCAGCTCGTGACCATCCCTTTTCTATGCCCATTCACCACCTCTTCATCTTCCTTGCAATTAATGCTCCTTTGGCCATTCATGATCCCAAGGTTGCAGCATGTCATGAGGTTATTCTCTCCTTCCCAATGCAATCTATGCTTGCCTCTTCGTCTTCCTTACACTTAATGCTCCTTTGACTAGTTCTTGTTGCCTTGAAACTCTTCCCACCTTCTAGAATGGATTAGGCCTCAACTTGGACAATAATTTGGATGGTGCAGTATCGTGGCCCAAAACATACAAATCAGCCTAGTTTCCTGCTCCATGGAGGCTTGCTAAGCTTCACCCATGCATAACTCCATTTAGATGGCCTTATCTTCTTCTATTGTCTTCACAAGAGATGTAACTCTTTGATTTTCTTTCCTATGACTCAAATTTCACAACTAAACTCCTTCCCATTTATGAGATGTGGCCAAAAAACTAGACAGTGCATGGCTGATCTGCTCTATCTAGAGTCCCTCTCATAATCAAAGTTCAATATTTTGCCTTGTCCAATTGGTTTGGAATTTGCACATGGTTTCTTCATGGAAGTTGTAGCTCAGCCTCTTAGCTATTTATATAAATTGGTTTCGTTAAAAGAAACCTCCTGCAACCTAAGAAATAGCCAAGGTAAGTAAATTGCACAAAAACTAAATTTAACTAGACTTTTCTGATAATTAAGCATATGGACAACTAAGTAAGAAACCAGTCAAATTACATCATCTAGACTATCAAACATGCATAAGATATTAAGTATGAAGCAAAACATTATGCAAAACTTGGTCATTATCAAGAGTGTATAATTTGTTATCTTTTATACTAATTTTTATCTTATTATTAAGCTTTGGTTGTATGTTGACATACTAAATTATAATAGATAAAAAATTATTATTTAATATGTGTTTTTTATATATTAATTTGTATGAAAATTTTTTAAATATATTATACTTATTACATATATTTATATTATTTACAAAATGTGTATACAAAAATATGTGTGTGTACCTCATTATTTATGACCTTATTAGTCCACCATGCTTCACTAAAGTGTAGCCATTACCCTTTAGCCCTCTTGGAATTAGGATTTATAGGAACTCAAACCTATGTCACAGTGGTGGCAACATAGCTTTAATACCAATTTGCTTAAAAGGATATCTTGTTATGGAATGGCCCAAAAACCTTGTTACTTCTTAGGGCAAGTATCTTACAAGATATATACTCTATATAAGAATACATGATGATGCATATGAAGGATAAATTTATCCAATGCATGACCTTGTTATATTAGAGGTTGCTCAAACATAAGTCTCTTGAGCTAGTACTAGTTTCTACTCGACATACTAAATATGTATATGAAAACATTCAAATGAAATTTTGGTACATGCATTAAAGATAAATATTGAAATTCATTTGCATGCATTAAAGATACATAGACATTTGAAGGATAGTTTAGGGATTTCCCATTTAGGAATCCCTTTACAAGTTAAAAAGCATAAGAGAACGCTTATAAAAGAGCTATTAGATTACAAAATAGGAAAATATATACAAAGGATAGGATTTTGTTCTAGGAGGACTTCCTCCTAAAACTTTTTCTAAGGTTTGTAGAACTTATTCCCAAAGAAAAGTTTTTCTAAAAGCCTTTTTTTTGTTTAAAAAAAATGCTTCTAATTTTTAAAAGCTTTTTCTTTTTTTTTTGGTTGAAAAAAAAAAGCTTTTTCTTTTTTCAAATGCTTGCCTAATGCTTGATAAGTGAGGCCTTTTCTAGATGCTTGGGCCTCAAATGCTTGGAGCTTAAAGAAAAAGTTACTTTTAGTGAAAAACAAATGCTTTTGCTTTAGTGAAAAGTAGATTCTTTTACCTTTTAGAAAAGCTTATGCTTTTTACTTTAACTTTGGGTAAAAGTAGAGATTCCTTCTACTTTTGTCCTTTTACCCTCAATAAAAGCATTTCACCTTTGCTTTTTGCCTTCATCTTTATGCTTAATGTGGATTGGACCAAAAGAACCAAGGCTCATGACAATTTCCTTGGCTCCATGCACAACTTGATTGATAATTGCAGAGAATCTCTAGCAATGTTATCAAAGGTCCTTCACATGCTTAATGCTTGAAATTTGATGTCTGATATGGATGGGTCAAGATTATGATTCTACGGAGAATTTAATGATTCATTCTTGACCTCAACCAAGAGCTTCAGAGAGCATCTAGAGAATATTTGGCAAGGTCTCCAAAAACCTTTATTGTGACCAACTCGCAGTCAAGAGGACACACAATGAGTTTAGGTTGCTTGGTGGTGGACTACTATGGATGTTTAGAAATCCACTCAAGACACCTTGCTTGTGAGTTCTTGTTGCCAAAAAATAAGAACTTTTTACTGGCAAAATTCCTTCCATTGATTAGAAAAAGGCTTGAGTTCTAGATAATAATTGACTATTGTTGAGTAGCAAAAGACTATTATCTAGGCTTGGAGTATTGGATTTGGCTGAGGTCTAGAATCCTTTAGAAATGATTATTAGGACTTGCATAAAGTCCAAAGGAGCTTGTTGACCAACTGACTCTTGACCTAAATTTGTAGTGGATTAATTTTATGACTTGTTGGATAAGTTCATTAGACTAATTTTAGTGAACTAAACACTTAATGCACTCAATAAAGATGACAAATCAAACAATATGAAAATTGAATGAATTTAGGCTTAGTGGCTAAATGGACTGCTACTTGGGTACATAATGGACTCATTGACATTCAAAGAATGTATTAACAAACATAACAAGGACTTATAAACATAAGTGGATGCTTGGATGACTAATAGGACTTTAATGGTGTGGTGGATTGGTCTTGGAATTGGATGATTCCTTTCTGTAGGTAGCATGTTGTGCTAACTCTATTATGGTGACTGATACAATGAAATGAGGACTCTCATAGATTGTTAACTCTGATGCAACAAGGAATTGAGTAAGATGTAAGATCAAGATGAACAATGCAATGGACTAGTCATGAAACTTGGTTCACAATGGAACACTAGAAAATTTTGAGGAAAATTTTGAAAATTGTTTTTATTTTTTAAACATTAAATTCCTTCTTGGTGGTTATCGATGTTGAAGGCTTCTTTGACTTTCATGCAATAATATGGATCATCCATGGGATATTTTGTTATTTAATTCTAAAGCATAGAAGTCAAGGAGGTATGACTTTTTTATGTTGTAGAGTAACAATGCTCAATCTAGGTCAATGTAAACATTTTTGCAAAGAAATCATTAGTAAGTGGTCCTTCTTATTTCATAGTAATGAGTATAGTAAGAGGACCAATTCTAGTTGTTTTCCTAAATGTAAGCCCACCAATGATTGACTTAAGCTGTTAATGCTTTCCATTAACAAGGCCAAGGAATTTCTCCTAGAATGCCTAATCCCTTTCTTCATTGAATGTAGAGGTAATGGACAACTAGTTGAAATTTTGAAAAGGAAATTTGTTATAGAGGAGAACTAATGATATTGACAATAATGTTAGTAATGTCACTAGAGTAGTTGCCTTGGTAGAAGTTTCTCAACTACTTTGTGAGAGTTTCTTGAAAAATTCTACCAAATTGATTAAACTACAAATTTTGAAGATCTCTTTTATGAATATGGAGTCTTTCAAGAAGTCCATAGTCATGATACCTTATGTAATTAAGAGGACACTACTAAAGATCAAGAACCACTAATCACAAAATGCTAAAATTAAGTTATTGTTAGCAATTTGGAGGAACTAGACAACATTCTTTGCAACTTAACATTGTGTCATATTTCCTTGTCTATTTCCAATGGTGATGTGGCCCGTTGGGCTCTTAGACTGCGTGTTGTTGAGCTTCTTCAACAATTTCTAATAATGTTTCAAAAAATCCTATCTTAACTAATTTTGTGAGGTGTTTGAGAGGTCTTTGGAAAATAAGCAAGTGCCTTTTATTTTTTAGATTGGAAAAGTGTAAGACAAAGAAGGGTAAAAGGAAATTTTCTCTAAGGAGAATAATGGCAAAATTGTTAAGGAGGTTGATATTGATCTGAAGATCTAGGAAAGGTTTGGGTACTAGCATTCTTTTTGTATTTTAAAGGAGGTTGATATGATTTTAAGGATGGAGAAGGTGTTTGAGTACTGACATGTCTATTGTATGTTGAAGGAGGTTGATATTTTTCTAAGGATGGAGTATACTAACATTTATTTTAAATTATGGAAAAGACGTTTAAGTATTGGTATCTATTTTGGCTAGAGAAGGTAAAAGAATTGGTGCCATAAAGTTTACTTTGAGCAAGGTTTCTCTAAGAATTAAAATTTTAGTACTAAGAGTTTGAAACTATTGAAGTAATGATTAGTGAGTTTTTTCAAGGTTTTGATGTTGTTGTAGTAAAAAGGAGTGGTCATTCTTAAGTTGTTGTTTTTAGAGATTGAGTTGCTAGAAATGAGGGATGATGGCTTCATAATCAGAACATTTTTTGAGATGAGGTGAACAAGGACTTTGTGCATTTTTAGAATAAAAATCATTAACTATGCTTATGCTAAATGAATGCAAACTCCCTAAGTTGTCTAATATGAGTAGAAAAAACAATAATAAGACTATTAAGAACTAGTATAAAATCTTTCTTACTAACTACATGATTTTAAAGATTGTCTAAGATGCATTAAAGTTCTGGTCCTATCAATTTTTTTTGATATAGTCTAGTGATCTTGAACTTGGAGGGTTCAATATGATATTTAGGTAGGCTAATACCTTCATATCTTTGGTAGGTTTGGATGTATTGGTGTTTATTAGAACTTGCCATCTAAAATAGATAAAAATAATGAGAACAAAGATATACTACTAAATAATATGGTTGGAGAAAGGTAATCCTAATTTCAAAACTACATGGATAAAACTTTGTACAAGTCTTGTGAGATGTTATGGGAGTTTCAGGGATATGGAAAATTGATCTTGCATTTGGATTGATGCTAAGAGCTACTTATTGGGTTAGTGATGGTTAGATTAAGAGATAAATAATTGGGTTTAGAATTAAAAGAGTCAATGAATAGATTATGGACTTGTTTGTAGACTAGTTTGGGTAATAGGGCTTGGACTTTATGTATAATTTTACAATAATGGCCTAAGTGTCCAATTTGTTTACATGTGAAGTAGATTATTAAGTGCATGGAATTTGGATTTTAGACTTAGAAAGCTATTTGGGTTGTTTTTAGATTTTTGGAATGGGCTATCAATGAACATATTTTAGAGGTTTGAAGTATGGGTTTATGATGGATAATGTGGATATATAGCCTTTGGACAAATTTATAATGGATATTTTACCTATATGTATTTAAGAAGTGTGCTTATAATGCAAATTATCTATCTTATACTTACAATATTTAATATGTTGTATGAACACTTCTACATTTGTCCTACCTAGATACTAATTTTTTGACATGCATCGTTTACAAGTAAGATTGTTATCATCTCTTACCAAAAATAACTTTCTAATGCTACTAAACAAATTGTCTACTTTTATGTTTTCCATGCTACTAATCAAACTGCTCCTAAAGTCTATTCTGGAGATGCTTTTTCTGTGATGTTGTGCTAACTCAAAATGTGAAGATGTGTCTAAATAAGCCTAAGATTCCTAAAATTATCTAAAGTAGGAGGTTTGAATTATAAAAGGTGGACTTGATCTAAGAACAAGCTTTCTAAAAATTCTAATTCATCTATATTATGGAAGTGATTTAACTCAGTGATAATTTATGAGGTACTATCTAATGCAACTAATCTAAGAAAAATAAAATGCAAATGAATGACATTAGAGAGACTTATCCTAAAATTTATCATAGTACGTACTCTCCCATGTATACTTCAATAGTCTATGGCTTAGATAAAGGTATTTGTATGGATCTCTTCCCAAGATATGTTGTTCCTAGCAATGGACTTAGAAGGGTACACGTGACTTAAGGATGAAGGTATAGACATAGTAAACATGGTACCTTGGTATAGGGCTACACCTTTCCTAGCTAAGTTGCTGCCAAGATTCTCTTACAATGGAGCTTTATAGGGATTTCACCTACATCTTAGTGCTGGCCAACGGTCTCATTACCTTACCCTTAAGACTTACTACCAAGACCACACTCATTCGGTTTCCTCCCCTTACACCACGTGCATGCTTGATTTCTCCCCTTGACAACTAAACAAGCCGAAATAGGCCACTGTAACATGAAGACCAATAATACTATACCTATCCATTATCACAAAAAGGACACAAGATTAAGCTTTGATACCAATTAGGGTAAGGATCTTATGAGATAGAGACATTGTATGAGAATGCATGATAATGCATATGAAGGATAAATTTATTTAGTACGTGACATTGTTATACCAAAGGTTACTTGAACATAAGTCCCTTGAGCTGGTACTAGTTTCAAGCTGATGTATTGAATATGCATTTGAAAACATTCAAATGAAATCTTGGTGCATGTATTAAAGATATATATTAAAATTCATTTGCATGCATCAAAGATACATAAAAATTTGAAGGATAGCTTAGGGATTTCCTTTTCAAGAGTTCCTTTACAAGTTGAAAAGAGTAAAGTAAGATAACACTTAGAAAAGGGCTATTGGATTACAAGATAGGAAAATTTTTACAAAGGATAGGATTCTATTCTACAGGGACTTCCTCCTAAAATGTTTTCTAAGGTTATAAAACTTCTTCCTGAAGGATAAGTTTTTTTAAAAACTTCTTTTTTCCTTTTAAGAAAAAATAGCTTGCTTAATGCTTGATAATTGAGGCCTTTTATAGATACTTGGGCCTTGGATGCTTAGAGCTTGAAGACAAAGTTACTTTCAATGAAAAGCAAATGCTTTTGCTTTTTAAAGAGTATATCCTTTTACTTTTCAAAAAAGTAGATGCTTTTTACATTAACTTTGGGTAAAAGCAAAGATTCCTTCTACTTTTGCTCTTTTACCCTTGGTAAAAGCATTTCACCTTTATTTTTTGCCTTTATCTTTATGCTTGATGTGGATAGGGCCAAAATGTCTTCATGGATCATGATTCTAAAAGGATCATATGATGATGATGAGCTAAACTTAGCTTTATCCATGGCTTGCTGAACTTATTGGAGAATATATGTTAATACAGTCAAATATTCTTGCTTGGTTTTGGCTCCAGCAAGGAAGGCACTTGTATGTGTCTTTTGCTAGAGGAATTGAGAGGTGCTTGCTTCAATGGTGTTGGACAACTAGGAATTTGTAGAAAACAATTGCAAGACACCATGCTTGTGAATTTTCTGTTGTTGAGTAGCAGAAAATCATTGCCAAAATTTGACCTTATAGATTTGGCCAAGAATTGGAGGCCTTATGAAAGGATTATCCCTAATCTAGAGTTCCCATGCATGAATCCAAGGTAGCTTGAAATTATAACAAGATTGTAATAATTGAGGAAAAGAAGCTTGAGTAATTCAAGGCTAAAATTTTGATTGAAAGATATTGAAACCTTCCTGAATTGAGTCTGAAAGGATTTCAAATGTTGGACCAAACTAGTTTTACCAATGGTTAAACCAGAAAGGAAAGGTAATCATGGCTTTGATTTCAAAACCTTGTTTAAGTTAATTCTATCTCTTTTAATCTCTTACCTTGTTTATGTGCTAAAACTTTAGGTAGAGGAGAAACCCTCATTTTTTCCCTCTGCACTCATTCTAACACATGATTCTTTTCTCTTGTTGGCAACACACACTTCCACTTTAGACTCAGCTGATTAGATGGCTATTTTTTGCATTTTCATGCTTGCTACACTATCAATTTGTCTATCTCAAACCTTGTCATCATTGCAAAGATGATTCATCTCTAAAATTATTTTTGACGATCTTGGAATTCATTTCATTTACAATAGTAGTGGAAGTATTGCTATTGTTTTGGGTGCTACCATTATCATTGTTTCTCACAATGTCTTAGAGACGTTGGATGAGCAAGAAGAAAGAAAGCAAATGTTGGAGCCATTAAGAAACCTTGGTTGTCTAATTAACTTCAATAATGTGGATATTTTACATAGAGAACACATAAGTAGGGACAGAGTTTGATGCTGAGATAATAATGTATTTGTGTATCTAAAATTCAAAATTTTCAAGTACTAGGTTGGTATTGTGCTTAAGGATCCACTCTTGTATATTTTTCTTACATAATGTCATCTAATAAAAGGTTTGTTTGCTACATATTTTTAAGAAATTATGAGTTAGTTTAATTACCATCATCAACATAATGTGAAATTATGCATTATTTCATCAATCTAAACTTTCATAATAACCATATTTATGCATAATTAATATTTTTTAAGGTGGGTATAAGTTCTAGTTAAACAACTAGACACTTCAACATCTACAATGCCAACATTTTAAAAATAAGATTTTTTGATGAAAGAAAGAAAGGGATACTAAAGTTGCTTGGTGAAGATGAGGTTTCTGATGTTATATTTCATAAAAGCGTATCATTTTATGAATTTTGTCCAAATTGACTGATAATGTTAGTATATTTTTTTTTTTATAATTTCTAATAATCTCATATACAAAGTATAATTATACCTTATATTTTATACCAATGTTTTCTTTTTATTTGTTCTCCTTGTAGGGTTGATAGTTTGTAGTTGAATTCCTATCATCAAGCATCTATCATAATCACCATCAAAATTTAAATATATTAACTAATTTTGAAATTAAATCATTCAAAGATATAGAGAATACAAACAATTAACAAGTTGATTGAATAACTAATAAACTTATAATAATATAGCAACTTCTTTTGTCAATCTCAAGCTCCTTTCCTTACTTCTTGTTCCTTGTGTTTCACAAGTTTTTGTTCAGTCCAAAAGCAAAAAGTAAACCCATCCTTGGAATTGAAACCAACAGGAACCTAGTTTCTTTTCTATGTAGTACCAATCTTTGCTGCGAGGGATACAGATGTCTGCATTAAATTTATTTTGCTTACAATCCATTGCATACGGCATATTTTTTTGACAATGCTATTAGGACTGCTTCAGAAAGCTTGTTTGTGGACTTAAAGGCACAACAAATGTATGCATTGCCATTGAGTAATAAATGTTATGGCTTATGCTGCTGCTTTTCTTAATTTCTTGTCCCTGTTCTTCTAGAAGTGGAGCAACAACCTTTGTTTTACCAGGTAGAATTAGAGTCATCTTAGTCTCGATGATCCTCTCTGATGTTAACAGAGAATAAAGGACCTCGTTGAAAGAAGAATTGCAGAGAAGGAGAAGAAGAACTCGTTTTTGCCGTAAAATTTTTGCACTAATGACAATACATTCATTTCATTCAAAGTACCCTTTTTAAGGGATTTGATACATTGATTTAGTACAAAAGGAATGATGATTACAACACATCTTCCATACCTCCATGTTGACTTCAACAAGTAACTTGAATGGGACAAACTTTACCTGATCTCACTATCTTTGGATTGATGTTTCTGCTTTTGCAAAACTACATGCAAGTATGTGTTTTTGCAATCAAACTAAACAACAAAAGGAGTTGTTGCTGTAAAGTTCATTCCACTTTCTTAATCAACTTGCTTAATCAGCAAGTTTCCCATCTTCTTCTTCACTTCAAGGTTGCATTGCTGGATTGGAACGGGAGTGAAACTAGTTCTGTCAACATCCTCTCTCTTTTCAATCAGATTGTCAAACGAGCCTTTGCCTTTAATTTTTAATTTTACAAATCTTTTTTGCAGCAATTGCCAGGTTGAAGAGATCACGTTTGCAGGCTGTAGGCTGCCTTTGATTGGCACACTTCTGTATCAATTAGAGTGCTGAAGTTGCTATTGCAGCAAATTCTAGTTCTAATAAATATTTTCAAAAGCTAATGGGCTTGATTTTCTTTTTTCTAGTATTTTGGATTTTTTTTGCTGCACCTTAAATATTTTTTCTATGGTGCCCCATAGACTCGGTGCATGACCACCTGAAATGTGAGCAATAGCTGCTGAATTAAGGACCTTGTGACAATGGGCCCAAGGCCCGTTCCAAGCCTAAACGGTTCCCTAGCTTGACACAAGCTAGCAACCCACGGCCTCACTGCATTCACAAGGCCATTCTCCATTACCATTCCTGCAACCCTTGTCGATTAGCAGTCCACACTCTATTACCCATAACAAAGTATTGATAGGGTTCGACCCACCCTGTGCCCATCAACCAATAAGTGCCCACTAAAGGACCTATAAATACCCTGAGCCTCCAAGGATTTCAGGTAATTTCTTTCCCTTTTCCTTATTTCCTAAGTTTCTTTCCTTTTGGGCTCGAGCCTAGCACTCCTATAGCTTTTATCTGTCTTAAAAAAGTACAAACCCACTAGACTAGAGAATGCTTCATCACCTATCTTTGAGCTAGTTGTGATATATTTAGATACAAGGTACTAAGATTTACAAAATGAAACATATGAGAAGATAATACTATTTACGCTTGGATTCACCCTTAAGAGCCCAACTAAGAGCTTATAAGCAGCACATAAAACATTGAAAACATCTACGAAAGAAAGAATATTGAAACGATAAATATAACTGCAAGCAAATGAAAGGGTATATAAAATAATGGTGGGTACTATATATGACTCTTGTTGATTTTGACAATACAATAGCAGTTATTTCCATTGTTGCTAAAGTTGATTGTGTGGAACAGTGAAATGTTAGCTATCTTTACCCATCTTATAGTTGCTGGTTAATGGTTCAAAAATATGCACTATCCTAGGCGAGGAGATATAGACCCACAATGATCATATGATGAAAAAGAATGAAAAAAAAAAAATCTTCAAGGTTTTAAGTAATGTTAAATTATAATATATGATTCATATTTTATTATTTTTTTAACAATTTGATCTTTTAGATAAAATAATCTCCTAATATCATATTAAAATTTTTATAATTAAATAGTATTATATTTAAATTATATTACTTTCATATTTATTTTTTTATTTTTATATTTTTAAAAATTATAATTTAAACTATTTTAATAATAAAAATATTATATATTCATATGAGAAAAAAAATTTTAATAATTTTACAAATTAAAAATTATACTAAAGTTTTATTATTTTAAGAGTTATAAATTATATAATAAATCAACTCTTCTACAATATAAGATAAATTAATTCTTATATGGAAAAAATTCTCATGAAATTGTGCAGATAATAGCTTTACCATTTAGGCAACACCATGTGGCAACGAGTGGAGATTTGTCAACCATAATTGTTCACCTAATTTTTATACCTAAAATGTTCTCTACGATCATGTGCTAATCATACTTTGAAAAATGGTAGAGATACAAAAAAAATCAGTAAAAGTGATTCGTGGTAATTCAAGGGGTAAGACATACATTTATGATGACCTATATTTAGTGGAGAAGGTTTGGCAAGAGTTGAGACCACATTATGAGTCTAAGTTGGACCAAATTCCTGGCACTTGGCGCCTTGGTTCTCTTAAGGTTGCAAATGTCAAATCTTCCTTGTAAAATTGGGTGTGCTCTCCAACGATAAAAAATGAAATAAATTTTGTTAGTTTCTAGATTTTAGAATTTTTTACAATTGAGCATGTATGTATTTGGGCAAACACTTAATATTAATTATAAAAATCTTATAATAAAGTCTTTCGGTAATATTTTTTTAAGTGATAACAGAGTTTATTTTTTATTTAAGATGAATATATAAATTGAATATAAAGATTAAATATGAATTTATATTAATTTTTTATAAAAAAATAAAATTAAAATTTTTAAAAATATTCAAATATAAATTTAAAATAATTATAATTTTATTTTATAACTATTATAATTAGATAATAAAAAATCTAAAAGAGAATATAAATAGATAGTTTTTTCTCGTATAAGCAACAATCCACAGCGCTACCATGTACTAGTCGACAAAGTTTCAGGCCCAAAGCGGCCTTGCAATTTTTTGATCATCCTTTACCTCTTTTCTGTGTCTCGTGATTCGCCCCTCAACCTATGTTTTGGTCCTGACCACGGTAATGTTTTGTTGGGTCCGTAGACATGCCATCATCATCTTTAGATATTTCATTTGCTCCCTTTGTCATCTAAATCCATCACATTAATGCCGGGTCTACACGGCCTTTGTCTGTCTTTTCCAATTTTTATTATAGGCATAAAAAATAACGAGAAGTTTGTTATTGATGCCCCCATTAATCGATAACGAAGATTCACTGGAAACATCCAAGGGGACGCTCGGTTGAGAGGAGCGAAAGGCTATTAGTTTATTACTACTATTAAGCCCAATAGACTATTATGACAAAATCGGCCCATTGGCCCATTCGCCCAATGTTACCACACGAAGATTGAGGAAATGGGCTTCCTCCTTTACATGGCGAATCTGCCGCTGAAAACATCCGAAGAAAGCTATTCGAAATTAGACAGAGGCAATACGTTGCCCCATCGGCTAAAAGTCAAGAATTAAATGGCAACGATTGTTTTTGTTTATGTACAAAGCCATTGATCTCGGCCTCCTCCTATTGTGGTTTATATATGTACACAATGGTTACAAACCATTTTGAATTATAAAAATTTATTAAAAATAACTTAATTATGTAAATTATTGTAAAATATGAATTAAATAAAATAATTTAAAATAACTTACTGTTATCAAATATTTTATAAATAAATTTAATATAAATATTAATTATTTATAAGTAAATTTAGATAATAATTTGTTGATTGAATAAAATAATTAATTACTCCAATTAATTTTTAATAGTCAAAGGATAGTTAGTCAAAAAGAAATCTTCTTAAATTCAAAAATATAATATTCAGTTTTATTTATAAACTTGTGTCCATGCCTAATTTTTATCTTATTGAATTTTAAAAAAAAAATTAATAAATATTGCGGGCAGGAGGTCCAACATGACAGGTGCCACTGGGAAGATGGAACAGTAGGACTGCCAATGTACAAGGAACACAGGGCCTTCCAGGTCATTTTGAAAGCCTAGAAAATATTACAGCCAAGTTCATCGGCGTCGGATTAGACACAACTGATTTATTCGCTTTGTCCAGTAATTAGTACATTAATTTACAATATATATATTGTTAGGAAATAAATTTGAGATTTTAATTATTGAAAATAATAATAAAAATAAAAAAAATAATTGAAAATAAGAGATAACAAATTTTATATAATTTGGTTAATATAACATATGTTTATAGGTAAAAGTAAGAGTAAATATTATTAAAATTGAGAATACAAAGGAGATTTAAGAGCCTAGTCAACAAAACCCAAATACTGAAATTATAGGCTCATAGAGATAAAAGTTTTAATTTCCTTAATTTTCTGTTATTCTCTTATATATAACTCATTATATAATTTTTATTTATAAGAAGTAAAGTTAATCAACCATACTTTTATTCCGATGTAAAATTTTGGCCTTCACTTTCAAAAGTCTCGATGTGGGATTTGAGCCAAAAAAAACTAATAAATCTCCACCTTAGCTCAAGTTTCACATACAGCCATAGTAACAACACTCCACCCTCTTCATAAACTCCCGAATCATCATAGCACGCCAATTAATTCCAAGAACTACTTGAATTTAACAACTGGAAGAGGCTTTGTAAGCATATATGTAGGATTATTTCTGGTACTGATTTTTTAAATTAAAACCTTCCTCTCGGCAATTGTCTCCCGAATGAAGTAATACCTTACGTCAATATGCTTTGTTCTCTCATGATACATTTGATCCTTAGTAAGTGAATTGCACTTTGACTATCACAATGGATGGTAACAGCAGCTTGACACAAACTAAGCTCACCATACAAACTTTTCAACCATAAGACTTCTTTGATTGCCTCTGTCATTGCCATGTATTCTACCTCAATAGTAAATAAAGCAACAACATGTTGCATAGTAGCTTTCCAACTAACAACAAAACCCCCAATAGAAAATGCATAGCTTCTAAGAGATCTTTTTCTATTAAGATCAGCAGCATAGTCTGAATCAACAAAACTAACCAATGTAACTGAATTTCTACCAAACTCTAAACATGTGTCTAAAGTACTTCGCAAGTATCTAAGAATCCATTTTATAGCCTATCAATGTGATTTTCCTGGAGAAAACATATACCTGCTAACCACACTAACTGCTTGTGAAATATCTGGATGTGTGCAAACCATTGCATACATAAGACAACCAACAACACTTAAATATGAAACTCTTTCCATATACCTCTTCTCTTCATCTGTCTCTGGTGACTGAGCAGCTGATAATCTGAAATGACTAGCAATGGGAGTACTAATAAATTGGCATCTTTCATACTAAATTGTTCCAAGACCTTCTCTACATAACTTTTCTGGGTCAAATATAACTTACCACCTGCACGATTCCTTCTAATTTCCATGCCAAAAATTAGGCCAAATCTAAGGGGATATCCTTTTAGATGAAATGGTATTAGAGTCATACTACCACACATGCCATTGGGGTTCGAGTCCCAACTAAGTCCAAGCTGGTAAGTCGGGAGTTTAAGTGTGAACTACCATGTGTCGAGAATTAAGTATGTATGCCAAGTGTAACCTAGAGTGGTCCTGATAGTAAGTCCCTAAGTTCAGCAATGAGACCATTGGTTAACTCTAGGCCATGCAGATGAACGCCCCATACATGGACGAATGCCCTGCAGGCTAAAATGTAGAGTAAGACTCGCACTATCGGAGCGTAGTGAGATATATGATAAATTGGGTCAAATCTAAGGGGATATCCTTTTAAATGAAATGGTATTAGAGTCAGCACTAGTTATGCAGGGGAGAGAGAATAAGGGAAACACTATTTATCCTTAACCTTAGTATATTGAGTGAAACACCTATGAGATAAGTGTGAGTAGATCAGTCACTTAGGGCATACCAGGCTGCAAAACCCTGCGAGGCAGTAAGACCGTTGGATTACTCTAAGCCTAAATCTATGAATCTCATAACCATTTCATCTGTATGTATATTTTGATTGGTGGTAAGTATGTCTACTTTTACTTTACGACCTCAAACACCTAGCCATGATTCTAAAGCTTCTTCTTCTGGAACTATAAATCGTGATGAGATCCTTATTGAAAACTTTGACAAATCTATTGACAATTGGCATATTCCCAAACTTGTTGAAAAATAGATCTACAAAACCTCCAAATTTAATATCCTCAGAAAAATTGATTACACTATTAAAACTGTTGAAAGAGATTGTCATCTTTCTAAATCTATAGAAACTGTTAAACTGCTTTCTTATGATTCCATCAAACATCATCAAAAGCATTACAACTATTTGCATTTTGGCATAATTCAAATAGGCATCAAACCACTTTCTAGAGAAGGATTAGATACATCAATACTTACTGCATTAAGAGATTGTTGTTTGTTAAACTTTGATGATTCTCTTCTTGGCATTATTAAATCTAGTCAATGCTTTGGACCTGTTTATTTTAATTGTTATCCTGATTTTACTGTCTCTTTGCATGACAAAAATATTTTGGACGTTTTAACTTTGCAAATCAAAATTCACAACAATCGTTTTGCAGAAAGATCTATACCTCTAAGTTTGATGTATAGGATCTAATATAAGGCCATGAAATCTTCTTTCCACACAAAAACTCTATGTGGCCTAGATGACAAAGGTGAAACAGTGCTCTGGCAAACTGATATGTGAAGATCTAACCTCTAAACTCCAAAATACATCAAATGGCATGAAGTCGATCTTCTAGAAACATGGAAAATTAACAACGCTACAATTCCCTAACCCCCTGTTAATCCTAATCTTAATAGGATTACCTAACACAATGATGGAAGTGTTAGTGTCTCTTTTGCTAGACACTCCGTTAGCTCCAAATCTACATCTTTTAAAGATGATGATCTCCAATCTCGCATTGCTAATTACCTGAAAAGGAGTGTAATTCAGCAAGAAACCTTCCTAGTCATACTAGGACAAACAGTTATACTTCTAACCTTTCAGGTATCGATCTTCGAAGACAGGTACCCAGACCAACATATAATGAAACCTCCCCCAAATCGGCAGATTCATTAGAAGCATCTATATCTCAAGTACAATTTCCAAATGAATCTGAGGTAAATCTTAAACTAAATATTTTTGAAAAAGATTTTTCAAATGATTTCCAAATTAACAAAAAAATTTTAAGAAAAGAATTTTATTCCAGTTGGAATAATAACAAAAGAAAATTGTTTTTGGAAACCTTTCAAAATGAAAAAGGATTAGCCATCCAACAAGATTATTATGATTGGATGACTAATAAAAGAGAAATGATTTTATTTTTTGATTGGTTTGATAACTATAGTTTTCAAAAGAATTTTGATTACCCATGAACTTCCTCAAAGGAAGAACAAAGATTGCAAACACATACTGCAACGCAACAATAAGATTTGATGAATGACTCTAAAATAGAATCAATTCATCCCTCATCATGCGAAATTTAGTTTAAACATAAAGGGTCCACCATTCTGCCTCTCCTTTCAAAATTAGAAGAGAACATGAAGACTCTTCTTCAAAAAATTTTTGAAAAATAATTAAACAAAATAATTATACAAATAAAATTTTACAAACTATTGGAAACCAGTTTTCTAACATTGAAACAATTACTAGCTCTTCTGAAAAATTAAAAGAGGATAATATAATTATTTCTAAACCAATATCTACACCTATATTTAAATCATTTCAAATCTCTAATAATAGTTCAAATGAATTTCAACAAGCTTTAGTTTAAAGGTATCAGGCTCTTTAGGATAAAGCTTTTTCCAGCAAGGATGTACAAATTTTGCAGACTTCTAAAACCTCATCATATTCTTCTTCAAACTCTTTCAAGATTCAAAGGGTGAAAATGGAAACATCCAAATTTCCTTCATGGATGTATTACCCTCGGCCAAATACTCCTAACATCACTCTTGAAGAAAAACCTTCTTTTGTTCAAACCAAGTACAATTCCAATTCAATCTATGAATGGAACATTGATGGACTATCTGAATACCATATCTTAAACCTCCTTCAACAAATGACTATGGTTGCCAACATATACTGAACCCACAGTCAAACTTCTGACCCTATTATTGCAGAGATTCTTGTTACAGGATTCTCAAGACAACTCAAAGGATGGTGGGATAACATCCTCACACCTACAAACCATCAAGAAATCTTCTTCAGTATCAAAAGTGATGAAAATAGTAGACCAATTCGTGATGACAACCAAAATACCATCCCTGATGCGGTAACCACTCTCATTTTTACTATTACCAAACATTTTATTGGTGATCCTTCCCATCTGAAGGATAAAAGCACTAAACTTCTTTCAAATTTAATATGCAAATATTTACATAATTTTTGCTGGTACAAGGATACTTTCATAACTCGTGTTATGCAACAAAAAGATACAAATCAACTATTTTGGAAAGAAAAATTCTTAGCTGGTCTTCCTAAACTTTTAGGAGAACGGGTGAGAAACAAACTTTATAATGTTTATAACAAACAAATTCCTTATGACACCCTATCTTATGGTGAATTAACTAGTTTTATTCAAAAGGAAGGTCTACAGGTCTACAGTGACTTGTGACTTCAAAAGCAAATCAAACGGGTGAAACAACGGACCTAGAAGGAGCTTGGATCTTTCTGCGCCTAGTTTGATGACCAAGCTTACCAAAAAGAAAAAGCCAAAAGAAAATCTAAACCCAAGCCCAAAATAAATAAGCCTAAAAACACTAATCCAATCTACCAAAAATCTAAACCTAAACAAAAACCTTTCAAAACTCCAATCCAACAAAACCATCAATTGGAGCATAAACCCATCATATGTTATAACTGCAAAAAACTTGGCCATTTAGCCCGATATTGTAGACTCAATACCAAATTACAAACACTTGAGCTTATATAACAAGTCCAAAATCAAATCCAAGCCATGTTCATTGATAGCAATTCAGAAGGATCCAAAGCATCTTCTAAAGAAGAAGGATTACAACCTAAAGAATTTAGTTCGGAAACATCTTCTGACAATGAGATTTCTATACTAACTCACGATTAGGAACAAATTCTTGACAATTTAGGTAATGATCAAGCCAAATCTCTTTACCTTGAGAAACTTCTGAAAGCACCTTCTCCATTTAAATCTAATGAGTTACTCCAACAAACATAGATATCATATGATCTTCAGCACATCCTAAACTATTTTGAACAACCTTAAACCAGACCTATTACCATAGATGACCTTAAAACAAAAATCAATTTCTTGAAATTAGAAATTTCCCAGCTCAAAAAACAATAGTTTAATGACCACCAAACTTTATTATCCTTATTTGATATAATCCATAAACAATCACCTAGTTCATTAAACACAGAACCTTAAATATCTCCACCAGAAATCCCAACCGAATCCAAAAATGAATTTTTGTTTCTTTTAACATAAATTACAACCCAAAAATGGCTGATTAACATTAGATTGACTGTTGCTAACCAGTATTCTTTACAAACAATCACTTTAGTTGACACTAGTGCAAACTTAAATTGCATTTAAGAAGGACTAATTCCAACCAAGTTCTTTGAAAAGACAACTGAAGGACTCAAGTCAGCAAGCAACCACCAACTAGTCGTTAATTACAAACTCTCTGATATACATGTTTGCCAATAAGGTATTTCTCTCAAAACTTCATTCATCTTGGTAAGGAATCTGAAACAAAAGGTAATCCTTGGTACTTCATTCCTTAACCTCATAAAGCCTTTCAGTGTTACCCACTAAGGCATTCATGCCAATATTCTTAGCCAATCTATTATTTTTGAATTCATCTAAAAACCACAAATTCAAAATATTAATTTCTTGAAAAATTTATCTTTTCAAAAATTAGCTGAGATAAACATCTTACTCTAAACGAAAAAATCCCAGCTAAACTACCTTAAAACTGAAGTTTCCTTCAAAAAAAACTTCAAGACCAACTCCAAACATCAATAACCAAACACCAAATTCAATCAATTCACACCCAAATTGAACAATCCATTTGTTCTGATACACCAAATGCCTTCTGGCATAGATACCAACACATTGTAACCTTACCTTATGCCAAAGACTCAATGAGAGACAAATTCCTACCAAGGCCTGACCTATTCAAATGAATTTCGAGTTGGTTAAACATTGTAAAAATGAGATTGACAATCTTTTCAAAAAAGAAATTATCAGGCCAAGCAAATCACCATGGAGCTGTGCAGCATTCTACGTCAATAAAAATGCTGAATTGGAACGTGGTGTCCCACGATGATAATAAACTACAAACCTTTGAATGATGCTCTTGAATGGATCAAATATCCTATTCCAAATCAAAAAGATTTACTTTAAAGGCTTATGCATGCTCAAATATTTTCAAAATTTGATATGAAGTATGGTTTTTGGCAAATTCAAATTCATGAAAATGACCAATACAAAACTGCATTTACTGTTCCATTTGGACAATTTGAATGGAATGTTATGCCATTTGGCCTTAAAAACGCACCATATGAATTCCAAAACATAATGAATGACATTTACATATCATGTATGCATTTCATTATTGTATATATTGATGATGTACTTGTTTTTCTGAAAACATTGAAAAACATATCAAATACTTACATCATTTTATGCATTTGACTAAGAAAGTAGGATTAGCAGTTTCAAGATCAAAGATGGAGCTATTTTAAACCAAAATTAGATTCCTTGGACATTTCATTACTCAAGGAATAATTACACCTTTTTCCAGGTCCCTTGCTTTTGCAGAAAAATTCGCAGACCAACTCACTGACAAAACCCAACTACAAAGATTCTTTGGAAGTCTCAATTATGTTGCTGACTTCTATCCAAAACTTCATCTTACTATCAAACCTCTTCATAAATGACTTTTAAAAAAGAACCCTAGAATGAGGATCTCATTCGTTTAGTCTAGAAGGTAAAAGCTCAAGTTCAAACCCTACCATGTTTATACCTTGCAGATCCCTTTCTACCAAAAATTGTAGAAACAAATGCTTCAAGTATAGGATATAGTGATATTCTTAAACAGGTGAAAGATCAGAGAAAACAGTTAGTGAAATACACCTCAAAGCACTAGAATGAGTGTCAAAGGAAGTATTTCACTATCAAATAGGAAATTTTAGCTCTTGTTTTATGCATTTCAAAATGATTTACTAAATCAAAAATTTCTCCTCAGAATTGACTGCCAAGTAGCCAAATATGTTTTGAAAAAAAATGTTCAAAATTTTGCTTCCAAACAGATTTTTGCCAAATGGCAAGCAATTTTAAGCATTTATGATTTTGATATTAAATACATCAAAGGTTCTTTTAATAGTCTTCCTAATTTTGTTACAAGGGAATACTTACAAGGAGAAAACCATGTCTCGAAAAAAAAAAAACACCAAAACCAAAACATGGGCTGAATCCTGCCAACATTCTTATTCAGACTATGATTCTCAACCAATGGCCCAACTACGTAAACAAGCCACCACAGAATTCTCTAACTCATCAAACTCTTCCGAACCTAGTTTTGACCAACACAGCCCAACAGCAAAGAAAACCCTAAAAGCTCTCCTCACCAAACTTAATGAAGACAAATCCACTGCAAAATTGAAATGCAGACCAACACCACCATCCTCACCAGAGGAAGATAAACATCAAAAGACATCCATCAAAGGTAAACAAGTGATAACTTTGTCACCTCCCAAACAACCAGTAATTATATTTCCATCACAGGAGGTCTCTTCAGTTCCTCCACTTTAAATTGATTTTCCCAAAATAGAGGTGGACATTCATAAAGCCCCTCAAAAGATTTTCCCACCAACTTATTTCAAAAAATTTGTTTTCCAAAACTTTGACCTCGTTGAAGCTGGTTATTACAATGATGACCCAAAGAAATGTGCAAAAAACATGTTTCGAGAAGAATGGTTTTACAAACCATGGGATCCTCTTTAAACCACAAAATTTTATGAAGTCATTCTTGTTGACACATACTCTGCCAAATTTCATCATCATCCTCAAAACAATGAAATAAGGTATTCTACCTTTCAAATCATCAAGGTTCTTCACCTAATTGAGTGGCCCAATCATCCTTGTTCTCGAATATCTTTCAGGTGCTCAGTTTACCAAAACTCAAAATTCACCCAATACTTTAATTATTGGGATTACAAACAAGTCTGGTTCAATGTACTTTACATACAAAACTCTTAATTTAAACATTCCTGGTTATTTTTCTAGAAAACACAAATTGTCATCAAATTTCCACTTTGGTTTGTTCAATAGTGGTCGTGGTTTGGCCGCATTGTCCAGATCTTTCTTAAACCCATTTAGGAGGGTTTTCAAATTTTCTCCAACAAATATTCTTTCTCACAAACAGAGAATGCATACCCTATGCTTCTCTTATTCTGCTATTATTTCAGGTTGCCATTGTGTTACATATGGGACTTTCAGTATAAACCAGACCCACTTACTGCCACTCCAATTCTTGGAAGAACTTACAAGGTTAAGTTCCTACAACAATTCAATGAAGATCGCCAACAGAAGGCCCATCCCCATGGTGTCATGGAATGGTTCAACAAACATCCAAACAGAAGTAACCAAGCTGAGGCCTCAACATCCCAGTTCATGGCCTACAAAGCACAAACATAGGCCCAACTCGTAGGCTCCAAATACCAAGAAGAATATATTTCTTCTTTAAAACAAACATTAGTTGATGCTGAAAGACAATTCAACTCAGGATCAACCTCGCAAGACCCTTTTGAGTACATTTACGGGCCAGCCAACAAAGCTAGCTCCTCCATTCAACAAGTGTCTAGCAAAGCATCTATCAAATCCAAGAAAAAAGACAAATGATGACAAAAAGTAAAAGTAAAATTACCTAGGGTAATTCTACTTTCACTATCATTTGTCTGCCAACTTGTCTGCCAACTACCAAAGCTGTCAACTATAGAAATCCACTTAAGATTGTCTACCAAAACCACCGAAAGATAATTTGTCGGATCTATAGCTCACCAACTTACTGTACACTTCCCTTACGTTATAAAAGGGAAGCCAAACATCTGCCAACACTAAGTTTTTCCAAATATAAAATTTTCCTTTCCTCTTCCTTCTATCCTCTGTAAATCCATTGTAAGTTCCTTGTTCATTTCAATAAAGATTTTAATCTAAGTATATAGGCTAAAAACCAATAACCGTTCCCCATAGGATCTAATCCTAGAACAACTTTTGGTATAATAACGCCAAGTACTTAGATTCAAACTTTTGTTTCAAACTTTTGTTTAAATTTTATGTTATCTATTTTATTTGCATCTGCTTAATTTCAAAGTTTTCAAAGTTTTCTTTAAAGATTTTATTACGTTTTGATAGATCCTGTAAGAAGGCTGTCTTAACATCGAGTTGCTCTAACTCCAAATCATATGTGGCCACCAAAGCAAGCAAGATGCATATCAAACTATGCTTAACAACAAGTGAGAAAATATCATTAAAGTCAACACCTTGTACCTGATTGAAACCTCTTGCAACCAAACATGCGTTGTACCTTGCATTTTCGACCCTCAATATACCTTCTTTTCTTTTGAAGACCCATTTGCAACTAACGATCCTCTTTTCTAAAGGCGGCTTCACAAGAACCCACATGCCATTCTTGTGGAGAGATTTTATTTCTTCATTCATTGCAACCAACTACCTGGATGAGTTAGCACTTGAAACTGCCTCTGAATAAGTAGATGGCTCGCCATTGTCACCAGTCTCCTATGCAACTGAAAGTGCATAAGCAACATAATCATTATATCTCTGTGGCGGTCGAATCTCTTTTCTCAATCTATCTCTGGCTATGGAATAATCTTCCTCTTTGTTTTGAGAGGAATCTGCAACATCTGATGAATCTGATAAAATGTGAGGACTTTGTGATGAGCATCTATGACATCAAAGTCCACTTGCTTATGTGCACTATCACCTTTACCTGTATCAGAAGACATATAAGACTCTCCTTTCGGATGTAACATAGAGGATTCATCAAATGTAACATCTCTGCTAATTATAAATTTTGGTGGGTCAAAACACCATAAACAATATCCCTTCACTCCAAATGTGTGCCCAAGGAAAATGCAACTTTTTGCTCTAGGTTCTAATTTCCCATCATTTACATGCATATATGCAGGACATCCAAATATCTTCAAATCAGAGTAATTACCAGAAGTACCTGACCAGACTTCCTTTAGAGTCTTGAACTCTATAGATGCTGAAGGTGCACAGTTAACGATATGACAAGCTGTAGAGATTGCTTTTGCCCAAAAGTCTTTTGACAAACCAACATTAAAGATCATACAATGATCTCTCTCTAAAAATGTTCTATTCATATGTTTAACAACACTATTCTGTTGAGGATTCATCTTGATTATCCGATAATGAACAATGCCTTTATTCTCACAAAATGCATTGAATTCACCTCCACAAAATTCCAAGCCATTATTTGTCTTAAGCTGCTTGATTTGCTTTCTTGTTTGCTTTTAATCAGTGTTTTCCACTTCTTGAATGTTTAGAAAACATCATTCTTCTACTCCAGAAAGAAAATCCAAACTTTCCTTGAATAGTCATCAATGAAAGTCAACATATACCTAACACCACTTTTTGATAGACTGTGAAATGGCTCTAAAGATCTGAATAAATATAATCTAATGTGCCTTTTGTCTTATGAACTATTAGAGACTTCAAACTAACTTGCTTATGCTTCCCAAAATTGCAATGCTCACAGAATCTCATCTTCCCAGCACGTTGTCCACATAGAAGGCCTCTTTCACTCAACATAGATAGACCCTTCTCGCTCATGTGCCCCAGTCACATATGCCATAGCCTCATAACATCTGTTTCTGTAGAGATTGCAGTAGTACCCACAACTATAGTTCCTTGTAGAATATACAAATTTCCAAATCTGTAAACTTTCATGACAACAAGAGCACCTTTACTAACTTTCAGAACTCCACATTCACTAATGTATTTACAACCAAGAGCCTCAAGTGTTCCTAAAGAGATGAAATTTTTCTTCAATTCTAGAATATGTCTAACCCATGTAAGTGTTCTCATGGCACCATCATGAGTCTTTATTCTAACCATACCAATCCCAACAATTTTGCAAACTGCATCATTGCCCATCATGACAACTCCACTTTCAACAGAAATAGTCTCTTTACTATAAAGCATTGTTTCTCTGAAATGCTTAAAGGAATGGGGAAGAGAACACAATAATAATAGGGCTTGATCCTCATCCTCAATATGAACATCTATATTACTCACATCCATAAGCAAAGAATCAAATTTATCCAAATGTGACAATATAGATAATCCTTCAAGCATGCAGAGCATATACAAACTTTGCTTTAAATAAAGCTTATTCTCCACTGTGTCTTCATATACAAAGACTTTAATTTCTCCCACAAATCTTTAGAAGAACCTCAGTAGCTACTTTTCTTAAAACCTCTTCAGAAAGATTTAAGATGATACTTGATTTGGCCCTTTTGTCAAGACCAGCAAACTTTTCATCTCACATTTTCTCTAGCTTTTTCTGCCTCCCTAGTAGCACTATGTCGACACCATCTTGAACTAGTATGGCCTTTATCTTTAATTGCCACATACCAAAGTTGACACTTCTGTCAAAATTTTTAGAATAATACTTAATTATTATCATAATGGATATTTTCCCGAATAACCAAACCAAAGCTTTGATACCAGTTTGTTGGGAAATGGGCTTCAGATTGTAGCCCTTAAAGACAATAATAAAAGTAAGAAAAATAACTGAAAATAGGAGACAACAAATTTTATGTAGTTCGATCGATATGACCTACGTCCACAGGCAAAAGTGAGAGCAAATATTACTAAAGTGAAGAATACAAAAGAGACTTAAGAGTCTAGTTAACAAAACCCAAATACTAGGACTATAGGCTCATGGAGATGGAGTTTTAACTCTCTTAATTTTCCATTATTCTCTTATACATAACTCATTACATGGCTCTTATTTATAAGGAATAAAGGTAGTCAACTATACTCTTATTTTCGATGTGGGATTTTGGCCTTCACTCTTATAAGTCCCGATGTGGGACTTGAGCCAAAAAACTAACATATATATATATATATATATATATATATATATATATATCTATCATCGTGGACTAAACAAAGCCACAGAAGAAGTTAGCTTGGCTGGCAGCAAAGCCGTTGACAATGACAATATATATGGAGAATATTGGTTTATGAACCTGAACCAATGGGTGAGAGCAAGGCTGACTGCAATGGGGTCAATTAAAATTCTTTAATTTTTGTTTGTTATCATTGAATAATATTTCTTGAGTACCAATCAATTAGTCTTAAGTAAGTTGCAATTATATGTGGGTAAAGCACCCTGTTGCCTCTACGTTAATAAACATGATAACTAGTGTTTAGTTTTCTTGCTTTCCAAGAGTCCTACCCTGTGTACAACCTGATCATTAGACATCAATTGAAAAAAAAAAAAAAGGAAAATGGAAGTTACAGGTACATGGTCACAAGAATAATGGGTCAAGTCTTTATTTTATTGGTCATATGCATGTTAGTGGACTCCTATCACTTCACAAGAACTACCAAGCGTGGTTATCTTACTTAATTTCATTAGATTAGGTGCACCCTAAATAGTTGTTAGACATTGCGACTGACAAGTTATTGAGATTAACAAACAAAAGATACTGAACAAAGGATCCAATAGATTTTATTATAGAATAAAACTTTTTAAAATTTGTTTAAAAATTTAATATATATAATTTTATTTTTATTTTTATTAAAAATTATTATTATAATACAATCCTATAATATAAAAATTATAATAATATAATTTTATTAATATAAAAAAAATTTATTTAAATTAAAATATCTTGACAAAAACTTGTCATACTAATAATATCTCTCTTATTTACTTTAATGATCCCTTTATAATTATTTCATAATCTATATAATTATTTTATTAAAAACTTCTCATATACGATAATATAAGGATAAAATAAATTTGATTTCAATTGCTCAAAAGTAACTTCACATACTAGCAAGAAGTGTTGGATTAAAGAAATAAAAAAAATAATATTTACATTAAGATTGAATATACACAACTTAAACCTTAGTATTGGGAATTGATGAAATGATATTAATTTTGTCAAAATAAATATTCAAATATATAATAATTAATAATTATTTTTAATAATATTATTAATTTTTTTTATTTTTTTCTTTACTTATAGATAAATTAATTAAATTATTTTTTAAAATAAAAATATTATAAAGTAGATAGTTAAAAATTATAATAATCAGAATTATAATAGTTAGTTGGTGGTAGTCACACATAAATAGAATCCCGCGGCATCCTTAACACAAGACTTATCTTGGATCTTAACCATCACTCAACAACCCTCCCCTTATCTTATTGTTTTTCTTATTTTTTTTTATCTCCTTTATCAATTTTTAAATTATAAGATGCACTGGGCTTGTCTCTAATCGGGAAGATTTAAAAATGTCTTATCCATTTTCTCCCGTCTTTGCCTAATTAAATGATGGTTCAAATGTTATTATATATTTTTTTAACAAAAGCATTTAATTTTTTTAAAAATAAATAATTACCGAAAAAATTATTATGCCATAAAGTAGAGAAGTCGGCTAGCGGAAAGCTAACAAGATCTTTTTTCGATGAAAATGATCATCGATTCACTTCGTATCCAGTCCAGGCATCTCGTCGTAATCCCAAGCGAAGCAATCCCTAAACTCATTGAGTAGCACATGACCGAACCAAAACACGTGAAATACCTTCTTGTACCAAAGCTTGATAGCATCGTTATCCTATGTAAAGAAACACAAGCAGCTTCCTCAGACATGCAGAAGTATTCCTTAAGATCTCAGCTTTCTCTTCCTTTGATCCATCAGTTTCTTGCCTTGCGTTACTATACCAATGGCTGGGGCACTTTTTTCTCTAGTGGGGAGGCAGTTGGGCACGATTATGGCGCGTGAGCTAGAACAAAAGGTGAGGCTTGTAGTGGGTGTAGATAAAGAAGTTGAGAAGCTGACCAGCAATCTCACTGCCATCCAAGCTGTGCTCGCTGATGTGAGACAAGGCGAGTGAAGGAGGCCACCGTCAGAGATTGGCTGGAGAAGCTCAAAGATGTCGCTTATGACATTGAGGACGTTTTGGACGATTGGGAAGCTGCAATTCTCAACTCACAGAGCAAACCCGGAGATGAACAGGATCTGCAGAGGCCTCTCAAGAAGGTACGCTCTGCCTTAGAGTCCGTTGTGTTTTTTGGTAAACAAGTTGGTCCGCGTCATGACCTTGCTAAGAAGATAAAAGAGCTGAATGGAAAGTTAGATCTTTTAGCCCAAGAGAAAGAACGCTGTCAATTTGTTCCTACAAAGGAAAGCCAACAATCGAGAGAGCTGTGACCATCTAAACATGTTGTTGAGTGAGCCTAATGATGGTGACAGATCAGACCTCCGTGTTCTCTCACTGGTTCGGATGGGGGGATTGGTAAGACAACTCTTGCCCAAATTGCCTTAATGATGAAAGGATAGAGGTTTACTTTGATAAGAAAATATGGATGTGTCTCGGATCCTTTTGATGAGATTAGGATTGCCGAGTCAATTCTTGAATCTCTTTTACACTCTGCTCCAGGAGTCACAGAATTGGAAAGCTTGTTGCAAAAAATAAGAGAAAATATTAAGGACAAAAAAATACTTCTTCTAATGGACGGATGTGTGGGAAGATAACTCTAGAAAGTGGGATCAGTTAAAACAATCTTTTGAGTTTGCTTCACGAGGAAGTAAAATTTTGTTGACCACGTGCAAAGGAAAAGTTGCAATTGTTATGGGTTGTTCCAGAGATGTATTTTGAATGTAGGGCTTTTGTCTGACGAAGAATGCTGGTTAATTGGAAGTAAAATAGCATTCTTTGATAGGAATGAAACAGAATGCCAAGATTTAAGAAAGACTTGCTAGAGAAATATCAAAAATGTGCAGGGTTTGCCTCTTGCTGCAAAGACTCTGCGGGAATTTTGCTGTTTAGAAAAACTAAAGAGTGGCAAAGTGTTCTACGTAGTGAGGTGTGGGAATTAGAATAAGGTAGAAGAGATATTATTGCTCCTCTATGGTTGTGCTATCATGATTTGTCGATGCTTCTTTTACTGCACTATCTTCCCAAAAGATCATGAGATTGAGAAGAGAGTGTTGATAGAATTGTGGATGGCTCAAGGGTATCTCAAGGAAGGACAAAGTGACAACTTAGAGATAATCGGAGAAAATTTTTTTTCAAAATTTAGCAATGCGTTCTTTCTTTCAAGATTTTCGGAAAGAGCTTTTTGATGATCGGATGATAAGAAGCTGTAAGATGCATGGTATGGTGCATGATTTGGCTCAATTGGTTGCAGGGATGAATGTCTTGGTCTGCAGGTCAACGGCCAGGTGGAATTAATCATGGGTTCTGTATTCAAAAAAGTGCATCATTTAAGTCCAAATTACACATCATCATATGATATTACGTCATCCTCCATTTTCTTTGACGTACAAAAAAATTGCGAAGCCTTTTAATTAGAAGGTTGCGGCTCACAACTTATCAAGATTATTCAGTGAATCAACACATGTAGGATCGTTGAGCCTCAGAGGCAGTGACTTTGCAGAGATCTCAGCCTCCATCCGTAAATTGGTACAGTTGAGGTGGCTTGATCTGTCTAACAATTATAAATTGAAACAGTTGCCTGAAACACTAAGTGAACTGCATAGTTTGCAGACTATAGATGTTTGGTGGTGCCGTGCTCCAAGGCTTAAGCCTTGGAGCATCTCCAAACTTGGTAGCTTAGAATTCTACCGACGTGCTACCTTTCCTGGTTGGATGATTTCATTAACGAATCTGACCTTTATTTGGTTACAACGGTGTGAATCGTGTGAGCACTTGCCTTCATTGGGTAAACTGCCGTCTTTCGACTCTTTGATTGTGGGGGAATGTCGGGTGTTAAAAAAGTGGGCAGGAGCTTTTAGGAATAGAAACTCAAATTGGTGACAGAGTCATCATGATCATCTTCTTCTTCACTTTCACTGCTTTCCCCAAACTGAAAGAACTCCTATTCAGTGAGATGGAGACCTAGGAAGAGTGGGAAGATTATTATAATGATAATTATGATGACACTACCAAACCTCCTCCTATTGTTATAATGCTATCCCTCTGTCTTTGGAATTTTATGAATGCCCACAGTTTAAGGAACTGTTAAATTATATTTTGCAAAATACAACGTGTAAGGTGGGAAAAATTTTAAGGTGGCGATGAAGATAATAGACCTGAGAGAGCTAGCTAGTATAGTGGAGCTGAAGATGATATGTCTAAATGATTTATCTTAATATCATTGAAGATAATTTAAAATTTATAATTAATTTAAAAATTATTAATTTAATTTATTTAATATAATTATATAAATTTTTTAATTTTATACATAAATTTTAAAAATAAAATTATATACTTTTAATTAATTTATACTTATATGATATGTGAGTTTTAAATGTTGAAATTTTTTTTTATAATTTAAAATTGATTTAATATTATAAAATTTTTTTAATATTATTAATAATAAATAATAAAAAGAAATTATATAAAAATATTAAAAATTATAAAAATAATTATATATTTTTTTATTTTTTAATTTATAAAAATATTTTTATATAAATTTATATTTAAATTAATAAATTTTATTTTTTAAAATTTTTTAATTTATTATTATAAAAAATATTATAATTATTTTTTAAAATTATTATTTATAAAATAGTGACTAAATTAATTATTTTAATCAATAATTAATAAATATATTAATGTAATGAAGATGTAAATGAATAAATATATTTTGAAAGTGATACAAAATAATTTTAACAAATTTATTTGAAAGGACCAAAAGACAAAATTACTACATTTAATTAAAGTTTTGGGACCATTTGATCTGGTGCAGCGTGAAACTTTGAGTAACTTTTCATATGCACTGGGTGCATAAGGAATTATCCAACAACATTCTCATCACGGAACTGTCAGATCACAAGCAAAAGCATGGCATGAAGTGTAGCTGCTTGGCTGCTGGCCATTACAGTGTAATTATTACCTTTTTTTTGGCAGTCCTCAACAAGAGGTTGCAACACGAAGACCTCGAAGGAGGTCACCAATCTACCACTAGTCCAAACAAATTTAACTTCAGAGAGTTTTGATGAAATCCAATGCATCAATATGATCACAGCAATATTACTATTGGTAAGACACTTGTGGAGAAACATTAAAAGTTGATGAGGGCCTCAAAATGCTGGCATGCAATGTATTAAAGTTTTTTATGTACAGGAATTCACATTCTTCAATAATGAATCATCCAACTACATAGGAATTTCTCTGTTCTGTATCTCCAAGAAGTTTCAGGGCCAATTGTTTGCTGTGACAACAAAGGAGGCCGGTCAGGTCCACCCTATTTACTTTGTGAAGCCAGCTCATATACTAATTTAGAAATGAAAACTCCTTGAAGCAATCGATGCCCTGTTCTGAACATCAGCAGAAACATATAATGAAAAATTAAATCGTTTGCCCACATGCAAGCATATTTAAATATGTATTTGGTGTATGCAATATAGATGTAAAGTGCTGACCATGCTTGCCAGCATCTAATAGCTTCTACATGTACAGCTCTCTTTGGATCAACCAGAGTTTTTGCCATAGCCTGTAGTACCTGAGAATGACAAGCAGGTATGGCAGAAGGTTGTCATTGCCAACATTTCAGTAAAATAGCCCCCACAAGAAGGAAAAAAAGATAAAAAAAAGGCCTCATATTAGTAATTCCTGGTGATGGCTAAATGACCACTTATATCCAAGTGGGAAGATGCAGGTTTAGTACTTTCCGAGCAACATACAAATGCTATTAAATGTGCCCAGCAAGACATATATGAAGGAAATGGGAAAACTTATCTAGCTTCAAATTGAGAAAGTAATCACTGGAAGCTCTACTAAACAACTCCAACTTGAAAAACTAACCTGAATTCTCTTGGGATAAATCCTTGTATGAGGTAGCTTTGATGTGGCAACAAGACACTAGTTATATAGTGCTTAGTTCTTACAGTAAAATTAGGGAGGATAAGTATTTAACACTCTTAATAAATTAAAAGGGTATCTTATAGTGGAAGCCCCAATCTACCTATATGAATGTGGAATGTTGAGACCATTCCATTAAGTTAAAAGGCTTGGCTTTGAATCATTTATGAAAAGGATATGGACAAAGACCCTTTTAATGTGTCAATTATCTAAAAGAGAATTGTAATGTTGTATTATTATGTGTGTGAATTATTTCCATAAGTTATCAATAAGAATAGTTAGTTCAAAACTTACTTATCACATTATTTATATATGTTGTGATGCACTTTTCACTATGTAAAGGTTCAATTTATAAGACACTTGCACTTATACACATGACTATAGAATTGTTAAGTATCCTTTTTATTTTTTGATATTTTGAAAATAATGATAGATTTTTGAAATTTTTAAGATCGATATTTTGAAAATGACAATAGATTGTTGAAACTTTTAAGATGAAAAGAAAGAAATGTGATAGGTTATGCCTCTTGTGATTTAAACCTAGGAGGGGTGTGTGGTGCTAAAGACACAAACACTAGTAGAAATGTGATAGGTTATGTCTCTTATGGGACACAAACATTAGTTCAATTACCCTCAAACAACTATTTATTATGTTTGTTAAGTAATAAAGATAACTTTAACTAAAAGTTGTGACTACTAGACTAAATAATTATTATGTTTTAATTTTCAATTAATTACTTTATATGTCGTTTCACAATAAATGAAAAAAATAATAAAAAGTTGTGTCTTTAGCTTTCAAACTCATGGTCATTCAATGAATGGTCAAGATGTTAATTGTTAGACCAAAAGTGTCTATTAACAAATTGTCACCACTATGACTATAAATACTAAGAGCCTATCATTTGCTTAAGAGATTTTAACTTTAAATCTAAAATTAAGAATTTAAATAACTTTATTGTTAGATTTTGTAGTTAATAACCAACTTATCCTAAAATTATAATATATTGTATTGTGATATTTATAATATATTTTAATCAAGAAAAAAAAAATAAAAACAAAAACTTAAAACTTATTGTGAAGGAAGTGAGAATCTAAGGATTAGATTGTAATTCTATCAATTTTACAATTTGGACTAAGATTTACTTCAAAAATATCCTAATGTGATCTGAAACTTCATAAATGATTGTAGAATTCTATGAAAAAACTTTAACATCCTTTCATTAAATATTCAATGTAATCCATGAAATATATATCAATTACAATATAATTTTAGATGGAATTGGTTTATAACTTGGCAACAGTCATTAATATGCTTTTTTCAAGTATGGAGACATATCGTCAACAACGCCTAATGCAAAAACATGTGGCAAAGTTTCAAACACTGTGTCACCAGCTGCATCCGGAGGTAGAACTATTGGTATTTTCCTAACTTCAAACTTTAATATTTAGATCCTTGTCCAAACAAATAAAAAGAACAAGTAAAAAAAAAAAAATTAAGGACTGCCTTTTGGTCTCACAGAAAATGCAGATCACAATTTAGATAATATTTTCTTACCTAATTGGATTTGTCAGTGTCCATCGTTTCTTTTGAGCATGACATTTTCTACTAATTGAAACACAACTAAACATTTCAAAACGACAATGTATAATATTTCTGCTTTGCCTGCCGTAGTTTTCTTTCCTTTTATTTTGCACCAGTTATTTTGGTAATGGTACTAAGCTATACTGATATTTGAAAGATGGTAGAGAAAGGCTATCATCCTACTATCATCCTAATGTCATTACTTACAATAGTTTGATTAGTAAGCCTTACAAAGAAGCACTTCGGGTTGAAAACTTATAGAAAACACACTCATCTTACAAATAAGCATCACAACTAAATATAAGGTCGTCATGATTTGAATGAAAAACCTCTTGGTCATAAACCTGTAACATCACCTCAAGATTCAATTCAATTTAAAAACTTAGATTGTTGGATGAGATTTAAGAATGTATTATATATTAAACTCTAAGACAATTTGATGTCAAATCAACTAGGCAAGGATACTTTTTGATTTAATGTTGAAAAGGAGTTATCATCAACTTAATTTGATTGTTTACAACAACTATCAAACATCTATGTAAACTTGTAGAGAATATTGAGTGCAATTCTTCAAGAAATGGTTTCTAGGGGGCTGTCTGCAGATTCCACCACATTGAGTTTGTTGATGAATTTGGTCTTACGGCAAGACTGCAGTAATTTTTGTTTGAAGACTATTAATGTTGCAGTGCTCTCTAGTCTTGGTATTCCATGGAATCAGAGTTGCTACTTCTCTTCATGGTGATGACTTTACATCAGTTTTCTCTTTAATTCATCTTATTATTTGAGCATTTCCCCTTTTTACTTCATAAATGATGGTGCTGTTAATTGATCTTTCTTTTATACATCTGAGTTTATTGTGCACAGCTATGAATCCCACTTGGCACAACAAATGTATGCATTGCCATTGAGTTATAAACGTAATGGCTTATGCTGCTGCTTTTCTTAATATCTTGTTCCTGTTCTTCTAGAAGTGGGGCAACAACCTTTGTTTCAGAAAATTATGGGGCAGAATTGGAGTCATCTTAGTCTCGATGATCCCCTCTGTTGTTAACAAAAAAAAAAATGACCTCATTGAAAGAAGAATTGCAGAGAAGAACTCTTTTCTGCTGTAAAAGTTTTGCAGATAATAAAAACACATCCATTTCATTAAAAACACCCTTTTTAAGGGTTTGACACATTGATTGAGTACAAAAGGAATGATGAATACAACACATCTTCCATATTTCCATGTTGACATCAACAAGTAACTTGAATGGGACAAACTTCACCTGATCCCTCTATCTCTGGATTGATGTTTCTGCTTTTGCAAAAGTAACATAAGTATGTACTTTTCTAGTTGCAATTAGACTAAACATTGCAATCAAACCAAACAACAAAAGGAGTGTTTGCTGTAAAGTTCATTCTGTTTTCTTGATCAGCAAGTTTCCCATCTTCTTGTTCATTTCAAGGTTGCATTGCTGGATTGGAACGGGAGTGAAACTAGTTCTGTCAACATCCTCTCTCTTTTCAATCGGATTGTCTGACGAGCCTTTGCCTTCAATTTTCAATTTTACAAGTCTTTTTTGCAGCAATTGCCAGGATGAAGAGATCACGTTTGTAGGCTGTAGGCTGCCTTTGATTGGCACACTTATGTATCAATTAGAGTGCTTGAAGTTGCCCTTGCAGTAAATTCTAGTTCTAATAAATATTTTCAAAAGCTAATGGGCTTGATTTTTTTTTTTTTTCCTAGTGTTTTGGATTTTCTTTGCTGTACCTCAAATGTCTTTTCTATCGTGCCCCATAGACTCAGTGCATGACCACCTGAAATGTGAGTAATATGTCATGGGCCGATAAATGCAGACCCAATCCATCAAAAGGGTCTAAATCCACTGCCAAAGGCCTGAAGGACCTGAAAAAATTTCCTAACATATTTTATATATACAATTCTAGAATATAATATTTCCTAGTATATTCTATATATATAATTTTAAAATATAATATTTTCTAGCATATTCCTTATAAATATTTAGAATAGGAAGATTCTAGATCCAAGGCAAAAGACTATAAAAACTTCAAGCCTCATTCATTTGTATCATCAAGCATTCAAGCATCAATCTAATCTTTCCTTCTCCAAGCCTCTAAAATTCCTCTTTACACTTTGCTCTCTCTCTCTCTCTTTAGGCTTACTAGCAACCTTCCCTTGAAGTTGTCTAGCGCCACATGGGTTTAGAGTGTCTACAAACTCACCCCGTGATAGTTGGTATCAAAGCCTGGTTGCTACCGTTAAGTACCAAAGATGGCTTTTGTCAACGAAGTTTGTGTGGAGGAGCAAAGCCGTGGACGTGAGGAACAACGCACCTACATCACAAAGCATGGTAAATCGAAGACCGCTCTAATGGAGGCCTTGGAGTTCCGTGTTGTAGAGTTGGAGAAGAACTTCTCAAGGATAAAACCAGCCCTTGAGAAGCAGGCTGCCCGAATTGACAACATGGAGATGGAATTCAGAGAAGTCACTCGCGTGGTGAAATCCACCCTTCGGGAGATTAGTCAATCCTTTAAGCGTGATCTTGACGACATCCAACGAGAGGTATGTAGTGATCATTCTTTTACTGAAGTTGAGTTATGAGACCTTAGACATGAGGTAGATGATGTCCGTGCTAATTTGGGTGAGCACAAACAAACCATTGTTAATGGGTCATGCTCTACTGGCACCATCAACATTGGCACAATCCAAGTGCCTAAACTTGCTACCTACAATGACACTCATAATGCTACGAAAGTTGAGAATTTCCTCTTTGGCTTGGAACAATACTTCGAAGTCAAGTTTGTTCGAGATGATGCAGCAAGGATTTGCACTGCCCCCACATTCCTACGAGATGCCGCTCAACTATGGTAGCGTCGCAAGCATGATGACATTGGCAAAAGTATTTGCTTGATTGACACTTGGGAGGACTTTAAGCGAGAGTTAAAGAAGCACTTTTGCCCAAGCAATGCCGAGAAGGAAACTCAAGGTCATCTCCGATGATTAAAGCAAGGAGGGACCATCCATGACTACATCAAGGAGTTTACAACTCTCATCCTTAAGATTGACGATATGTCCGACAAAGATTCTCTCTTTTATTTCATGGATGGATTAAAAGATTGGGCTAGAGTTGAACTAGAGAGACGTAATGTGCAAAGCTTGGATGAAGCCATTGCAGCTGCCGAGTCTCTCGTAGAATACAACACCAAATCCAAAGAAAAGCAATCCAACCAGGGTAAGAGTGGGGGAGAAAAATCTGAACACAAGGATCAAGGGTCAAAGGATAAAGGAAATGTTAAAGCTTTGTGGCATGGTGAAAGGCATGATTGAGGTAAGTCTGATTCTCCCAAACCAAAAACTCCGTGTTTCATTTGCAATGGTTCCCATTGGATGAAGGATTGCCCCAAGTGCAAGACCCTCAACGCCATCATGAGCCAGTTTGAAGATGACTCTTCACAAGATGAGCAAGGTCAGATCGAGATGGGATCACTTCGAATCCTAGCAACCATGAAGGGGAAAAGCGTACAACCCTATGTCGACCATAAGGGTTTGCTATATGTCCAAATCACCATCAACGGGAAGCAATCTAGAGCCATGTTAGACACTAGAGCTTCCCATAACTTCATTTCCATAGAGGAGGCCAAGCGGCTTGGCCTCAAGCTAACAAGTAAGGGCGGAACCCTTAAAGTAGTGAACTCACCAGCACAACCAATTGCCGGCATTGCTAAAGGCGTTCCCACAACCCTTGGTGCATGGAAAAGAAGCATTGACTACTCCGTAGTCCCCATGGACGACTTCCAAGTGGTACTAGGCATGGAGTTCTTTGATAAGGTACAAGCCTTCCTATTCCCCACTTCCAACTCACTCGGAATACTAGAGGGAGGAAAGGCCTACACCATACCTGCAGAACGAGCTCGACGATTGGAGGATCAGGCCTTGTCTGCATTACAATTCAAGCGAGATATGAAATCTGACCCCAGCTACCTTGCTACCATCCGTGAGCTCAACGATGGGGATGTCAACCCTAAGGACACCTTGCCCACCGAGGTGGCACAAGTCTTCGAAGAGTTTAAGGACATCATGCCATAAGAACTACTGAAGAGACTCCCACCTAAGCGTGAGGTGGATCACGAGATTGAGTTAAAGCCGAATGCCAAGCCCCCTGCTTTGGTACCATACCATATGGCACCACCTGAATTGTAGGAGTTACGTAAATAGCTCCATGACCTGTTGGATTTAGGCTACATCCAACCCTCGAAGTCTCCCTATGGTGCCCCAGTACTCTTCCAAAAGAAGAAAGATGGAAGTCTCTGCATATGCATCGACTACCAAGCATTGAACAAGGGCACCATAAAGAACAAATATCCGATACCATTTATCTCAGATCTCTTCGACCAGCTTGATGATGCACGATGGTTCTCGAAGCTAGACATGTGCTTAGGATACTACCAAGTACGCATTGCAGCTGGAGACGAGGCTAAAACAGGATGTGTGACAAGGTATGGCTCTTTTGAATTCTTGGTTATGCCATTTGGTCTCACTAATGCACCAACAACCTTTTGCACACTTATGAACAAGCTATTTCATCCCTTCCTTGATTGATTTGTGGTCATATACCTAGATGACATCGTGGTGTATAGCAAGACAATCGATGAACACTTGCAGCACTTACGACAAGTCTTCCAAGTGTTACATGACAATAAACTCTACATTAAGAGAGAAAAATGCTCATTCGCCACACAAGAAGTAGAGTTCCTTGGCCACCACATTCGGGATGGATAGCTTATGATGGATCCAGTAAAGGTAAAAGCAGTCATGGATTGGGAGCCACCAACCAGAATTCCTGAATTAAGATCCTTTCTCGGTCTAGCCAACTACTACCGTCGGTTTATCAAAGGGCACTCAGTAAGGACAACACCCTTGACAGACCTATTGAAGAAGGATCGTGCATGGAGATGGACAGAACAATGTCAACATGCCTTTGATAGTTTAAAGAAAACCATCTCTGAAGAGCCGGTCCTTAGCCTTCCACATCTGAGTAAAGTCTTAGAGGTATATACTAATGCTTCTGACTTTGCCATTGGAGGTGTTCTTATGCAGGATAACCATCCTATTGCCTTTGAAAGCTGGAAGTTGAACGATACAGAGCATCGTTATACTGTGCAAGAGAAGGAGATGACAACCATTGTCCACTGCCTATGGACATGGCGACATTACTTACTTGGCTCACATTTCTCCATCCTAACTAACAATGTGGCTACAACTTACTTCCAAACTCAAAAGAAGTTAAGCCCGAAGCAAGCTTGGTGGCAAGATTTCCTTGTCGAGTTCGACTTCCAACTAAAGTACAAGCCAGGTAAGGCTAATGTGATAGCCGATGCACTTAGCAGGAAAGTGGAGCTTAGTTCGTTAACTCTCAGTCAACTTGAGGGCCTCCTCATCTTTCGCATCAAAGAAGGCATAGACAAGGATCCCAATATGCAAAACCTTGTCAAATTGGCCTGTGAAGGCAAGACTCGACGGTTTTGGGAAGATAATGGGCTACTTTTGACCGCCGGCAACCTAATCATGGTTCCCCGGTATGGAAATTTGAGGAGGGAGATCATGAAAGAGTGTCGTGATACCCGATGGGTAGGACATCTTGGTGTTGCACGCACCCTTTCCCTTCTTCAATCCTCCAACTACTGGCCACAAATGCGGGACGACATGGAAGCATACGTTCAAACATGCCTTGTTTGCCAACAAGACAAGGTCGATCTACACCACCCTGCAGGTCTTTTGGAACCCTTGCCAATTGCCAAAAGACCATGACAAAGCTTATCCATAGACTTCATCATGGCTTTGCCCAAGTCTAAAGGTTATGAGAGCATCATGGTGATTGTAGATCGATTCAGCAAGTATGCTACATTCGTTCCAGTTTCTCGGGATTGCATTGCAGAGGAAGTTGCCCATGCTTTCCTCAAACACATCATCAAACTTTGGGGAGTACCGTGCAATATTGTAAGTGATTGAGACTCATATTTCATTGAAAGGTTCTGGACAGAACTCTTCAAACTCTTAGGGACTGATCTCAACTTCTCCACCAGTTTCCATCCCCAAAGTGACGGCCAAACTGAGCACATCAATGGATTATTGGAGCTATATTTGAGTGACTATGTAAGTGCCCATCGATAGGATTGGGCCAAGTTGATTGATGTGACTCAATTTTCCTACAATCTCCAGAGGAGCGAGGCCACGGGTAAAAGTCCCTTCGAGATTGTTACCGGCCAACAGCCCATGACACCACATGCCATGACCTCCACATACAACGGTAAGAGCTCCATGGCACATCAAATTGCCAAGGAATGGCACGAGCAAGCTGATATTGCCTGGGCTCACCAAGATAAAGCTGCTCAGAAGATGAAGAAATAGGCGGATCACAAATGGAGGCACATTGAGTACCAAAAGGGAGACAAAGTGCTTGTCAAGCTACTCCCACAACAATTCAAGTTCCACCGCAAAGTCCACAGAGGGCTTATTCGAAGGTACGAAGGCCCCTTTCCAATCATAAAACGCATTGGACAAGTCTCTTATCAAGTACAACTACTGCCCAACCTCAAAATCCATCCTATCTTCCATGTGAGTTTCCTCAAGCCATACCATGAAGACATGGAAGACCCTGAGAGGAACAAGTCTAAACGAGCACCAATGGTCGTTACCACTGCCTTCAACAAAGAAGTAGAAAGCATCCTTGCAAATCGAAGGATATGGAGAAGGGGTGTACCCAATTATACGAAGTACCTTGTGAAATGGAAGGGACATCCTCACGAGGAGGCCAATTGGGAACGGGAGGACACACTATGACAATTCCCTAATGAGATCCAACGCTATAAAGAGAAAGCAACGATGAGGACATTGCCAAATTAAGTGGGGGAGAATGTCACGGGCCGACAAATGCAGACCCAATCCATCAAAGGGGTCCAAACCCACTACCAAAGGCCCGAAGGACCCGAGAAGATTCCCCAGCATATTCCATATACACAATTATAGAATGTAATATTCCCCAGCATATTCCATGTATACAATTCTAGAATGTAATATTCCCTAGCATATTCCTTGTAATTATCTAGGATAGGAAAATTTTAGATCCAAGGCAAAGGGCTATAAAAACCCCAAGCCTCATTCATTTGTATCATCAAGCATTCAAGTATTAATCCAATCTCTCCTTCTGCAAGCCTCTGAAATTCCTCTTTACACTTTGCTCTCTCTTTTTAGACTTACTAGCAACTTTCCCTTAAAGTTGTCTAGCGCCGCACGGGTTTAGAGTGTCTACAAACTCACCCCGTGACAAATAGTTGCTGAATTAAGGACCTTGTGACAATGGGCCAAAGGCCCATTCCAAGCCTAAACGGTTCCCCAGCTTGACACAAGCTAGCAACCCATGGCCTCACTGCATTCACAAGGGCATTCTCCATTACCATTCCTGCAACCCTTGTCGATTAGCAGTCCACACTCTATTACCCATGACAAAGTATTGATAGGGTTCGACCCACCCTGTGCCCATCAATCAATTAGAGCCCACTAAAGGACCTATAAATACCCTGAGCCTCCAAGGATTCCAGGTAATTTCTTTCCCTTTTCCTTATTTCCTAATTTTCTTTCCTTTTGGGCTCGAGCCTAGCACTCCCATAGCCTTTATCTATCTTACAAGAGCACAAGCCCACTAGACTAAAGAACACTTAATCACTTGTCTTTGAGCTAGTTGTGATACATTTAGATATAAGGTATTAAGATTTACAGAATGAAACATATGAGAAGATAATACTAGTTATGCTTGGATTCACCCTTAAGAGCCCAACCAAGAGCTTATAAGCAGCACATAAAACATTGAAAACAACTACGGAAGAAAGAATATTCAAATGATAAATATAGCTATAGGCAAATGAAAGGGTATATAAAACAATGGTGGGTGCTATATATGGCTCTTGTTGATCTTGACAATACAATGGCAGTTATTTCCCATGTTGCTAAAGCTGATTGTATGGAATGGTGAAAGGTTAGCTATCTTTAGCCATCTTATAGTTGCTGGTTAATGGTTCAAAAATATGCACTCTCCTAAGCAAAGAGATATAGATCCACAATGGCCATATGATTGAAAAAAAAAAAAAAAAGGGTAAGAGCTTATAATATGTAATTCATACTTTCTTGTTTTAACAATTTAATGTTTTATGTAAAATAGTTTCTTGATATTGTATTACAACCTTTATAATTAAATAGTATTATATTCAAATCATACTATTCATATATTTACTTCTTTATCTTTATATTTTTAAAAATAATAGTTTAAATCATATTAATAATAAAAATATTATGCATTTATATAAAAAGTGAAATTTAATAAACTTATTCAATTTATATAAACTTAATAAATTTAATAAAAATAATAGTTTAAATCTCATTCAATTTAAAAACTTAGATTGTTAGATGAGATTCAAGAATGTATTATATATTAAACTCTAAGACAACTTAATGTCAAATCAATTGGGCAAGGATACTTTTTGATTTAATGTTGGAATGAGTTATCAACTAAATTTTATTTTTTACAATAACAGCTATCAAACATCTATGTAAACTTGTAGACAATAATTTGGCGAGAGAGTGGACTACATGCCAAATGTTATGGCCTATGACAAAATCATTAATTGTGTGTAGAAAGACAAGTTCCTAAGAAAGGCCTTGAATCTTTTGTTGCCTTTTCTGACCAAGGATATTGTCACTAGGTGATTCACAAGAAAGTTCAGCTCTATGAGTTGTCCCTTCCCTTTATTAAGGGTTTTAGAACGACCTACTTTTATTATAAGAGCTCAGCTCATCAAAGGGAGATTGAAACCTTAGGACTCGTTTAGAGAGAGAACCTAATCTCTAGGTTAATGAAAAAAATTAGCTTGTAATTTTATTAGTCACTTGGTCCTTTAAATAGGACAAATTTACTAGAAAATAGAAACCCTATAATTTTGGATCTAAACTTTGAAATTTAAGGAATAACCTAATCCAGTAGATAAGTCTCTAGCAAATCCAAACAACTTCAAGATGAAGTAGAAAAATAAAAAATTAAACTAGAAATTAATTAGCACGTCTTTTATACACACGCCCAATAAATGAGTCCATAACATCACTCTTCCCTTGAAGAAAGAGCTTGTCTGTGAGCTCAAAGGCTGGATATACATTGCGGAATTGATCCAAAGATTCCCAAGCTGAGTTAGCAATATCAGGTTTGGTCCAATGGATTAACAGCTCCCAGTTACCATTATTCAGATGCGCTCGCAAACCACAGCAAGAGTTGGGATAACCTGACCATTGTCAACCAGAGGCAATGATGCAAAAGAGTAGGTGGCATGCCCTTATGTGGTTTCAAAAGAGAGACATGGAAGACATCATGGAGCTTTGGAAACGAACCTCACACGTTGTAGGATGGGAAAGGGGCCATAAAACTTTGGAAACAGCTTATGGCGATGCTGTCCAGCAAGAGAGTGTTGACGGTATGGCTATAAACAAAGCCAAACCCAATCCCTAATGTTATATTCAACATGCCGATGACCCTTATCATAATACTCTTTCATGTGGTCTTGAGCTTGTTGTAGTTTGCTCTTAATTTGATTGAGCACCAAGTCACGGTTGGCCAAGGCATTGTCAACCACCTCAACACAAGAGGAACTTAGAACATAAGACAACAAGTGCGAGGAAGGTCGCATCCATACACAACTCAAAAGGGAGTCTCTTGTAGAGCTGAATGGAAAGACGTGTTATAGCAATATTCAGCCCATGGTAACCAATCAACCCAACTTTTTGGATGGTCCCCCACAAAGCATCTCAAATACATCACAATTGTGTAATTAACAACCACTATTTTCCCATCAGATTATGGATGATATGATGAAGAAAAGGCTAATTTAGTTCCACACAGGTGAAAAAGTTCTTTCTAAAAGGTACTAGTGAAAGCTACATCACGATCAGAAGTAATGGATTTCAGTATGCTATGAAGATGAACAATGTTCTCTAGAAAAATATACGCAACCCGAGTAGTAGTATACGGATGTGCCAAGGGGATAAAGTGTGCATATTTAGAGAAATGATCCACTACCACAAATAAGACCGTCTTTCCCCATGCTTTGGGCAGCCTATCAATAAACTCTATTCAAATATCAACCCATATTTGCAAAAGGAGGGCCAATGGCTAAAGTAGATTGGTAGGTGTCAAGTTATCTGCCTTATGATGTTGACAAGTAGGACAAGAGGCTACATATTGGGCGATAGTAGCTTTCATTCCCTTCCAGTAGAAATTGCTACGGATCCTATGTAGAGTTTTTTGTACCCCTTCATAAGTGCTATCATGAAAATTGGATAATACTGTAGAAATCAAGGAGGAAGAGGATGATAAATAAATCTAGTCCTTGTAAAGGAGAAGGCCATCACGAGTAGACCAAGGGGTCGCCAACTCGCCATTGGTAACCTTAGTGAACAACCCTTGTAATAACTGATCATTAGTGATCTCATCATGAATAGCTTTAACTAGTAGAAGGTGGGGCTGACTTATAGCATTTAAGTCCTCCTGAAAGCACCTATATAATGCATTGACAGTCTTATTTTAGTGTCCTGCACGATATTCCACCACAAAATCAAAGCCCATCAGCTTGCTAATCCAATGTTGTCGAGGTGAAGTAAAAATGCATTGTTCTAGCAAAAACTTCAAATTGTAGTGATCAGTACGAATAAGAAAGCGTCAACCCCATAAATATAGCCTCTAATGTTGCACTGCCTTTGCCAACCCGATCAACTCCCATTCATAAGCCACCAACTTGTGATGTCTCATGGCCAATTGTCAGCTGAAAAATAAGGTGGTTGTTTTGCAAAAGGACAACTCGATGCCTTTTCTGGATGCATCACATTCTGCAATGAATTGTTGCTCAACATTTGAAGCCATTTAATTCATAGTACTAAATTAATACCAGCCAGGGGAAGCACAAAAAAATCAACAAAAAGGTTATTATTATCAATTGAGAAGAGAACCTTTCGATAAAGGCTATTGCTATGCACATTCTCCCCATTTGCTACTGATATAGTCATGCAAGAATTTGGTTGGAGTTGTATTCTAAGGTATTTGGCTACTATTAAACTAATAAAATTGTGGGTACTCCTCGAATCTACTAATCGACGTAATGGCAAGTCTTGGTTAACAGCCTTGATTTGGATTGTAGTTGCCCCCTTTTGTCTTGTGATGGCATGAAGTGAGATCTCTGGTTCCACCTCGGACTCAAGTGTTAATTCCTCCCCGTTCTGTTTGGCCAACTTAAGCCAAAAAGCTTCTTACACTGGTGTGCTGCTGAATATGGCTCGTCACAATTATACAAAGCCCTCGTGCCCTTCTTTCTACCATTTCAACTCTTATCAATTTCTTAATGAAAGGCGAGGAAGGACTTACAATTTTGTTCAGTCTGCACTCTCATACTATCGTTGTTCCTAATGGGAGGTGTTGCCTGTGTCGTGTTTAATGAAGGAATGCCTCAATTGCCTTGCCATATCCCCTTCTTATGTACTAGTTCTCACAACACTTTCTGTTTGGCTTTAAAGGCTCTGGCTAGATGCATGGCATGGGCTACATCAAGTGGTGCATAAAGCTCCACATCCAAGCAAATTGAATTGGACAATCCCATGGTGAATAAACTTACATGCTGGTTTGTTCTAACGAATCGGCTTGCTCATGCCAATCGCTCCTAAAATTGGCTCTGATAATCCTTAATTGACCTTGTCTGTTTAAGATTAACCAGCTCCCCTAAGGGGTTGCTACATGCTGGAGGGCCAAATTGAAGCAAACAATACTCCTTAAACCCATTCCAATTGATTGCAGGTTACTCAAATTCCAACTGGTGATACCACAATTGTGCCTCCCTAAGGAGATGGAATGTGGCTAGCCCCACCTTGTCTGCTTCCATGGTGTGTTAATTAGCGAAAAATTTTTCACACCGATGTAACTAGATTAAGGGATCTTTTATACCAATATAAGTTAGGAAATCCTACTTCATATATTGAGGCACCATTCTCCCGCCGGTTGCCATACCAACCCCTATTGTTGGATTACTTACATTAATCGCAAGTAGTGTTTGCTCTTGTGGTGGGTTATGGCTTGTGATTTTTGATTCCACACGCATACTTTTAGGGAGGCCTGCCATTATCTCTTTCAATTGCAATGAGAGTTCTTGCATCTGATTTCCCAGCCGTCACTCTACCTCAGCAACCTTAGCATCACTCATGGCTTATGCGTCTTTAAGGAATGCACGTAGTCTATCCTTGGTTTGAGAGTCGCCCGTTGTGTTTGGCTTTGATACAATTTGTTGCCTTCCCTGACCAAGGATCTTATCACCAAGCAATTTACAAGAAATTTCGGCTCGATGAGTTATCTCTTCCCTTTATTAAAGAGAACTCAATCTCTAGGTTAATGATAAAATTTAGCTTATAATTTTATTAGTCACTCGGACCTTTAAATAAGACAAGTTTACTAGAAAATAAAAACCCTATAATTTCGAATCTAAACTCCAAAATTTAAGGAATAAGCTAATCTAGTAGATAAGTCTCCAGCAAATCCAAACAACTTCAAGATAAAATAGAAAAATAAAAACTTAAACTATAAATTAATTAGCGTGTCTTTTATACACATGCCCAAGAAATGAGTCCATAACATCTTTCCTCCAAAATGTTGAGTTGAAGCATTAAGCTTTTTGCCTTATGTCTTAAGCTCCAACTCTTTAATTCACACGTCATGTAATTTGAGCAAGTGAGAGGATGCTATTAGGATGTTTGATGAAATTGTTGAGATTAATATGAATATCATGCAAAATGTATTGATTCACTTAACAAAATAAGGAAAGTGAATTTTAGTTCAAACATTCTAAACAAAACATTAAGTTCAAACACAATAGATTCAGTCTAACCTTATTAGTCAATTTTTTCTGTCATTTAAAACGAGTGGATTTTGGTTTCACTAATGTTAGAAGGATGTTCAAACTTGGTCATGAGCCTGATGTCTTCACTCTTAATTCCCTTCTCAATGGCATTATTGTGGATGAAAAGCCATGTGAATTGATGAGATGTGGCACAAAGGGTGCAGACTTGATTTAGTTACTTATACTAGTTTCGTCAATGGGTTTAGTGCAGAAGGTGGAATCTCCCAAGCTATGAGGATATTTGATTTCATGTTCAAAAAGGGCTACTGACCTAATTTAATTGTCTACAACACCCTTGTCAAAGGTTTATGCAAATCTGGAAACTATAATGCAGCTCTTCAGGTGCTCAAGAAGTTGGAGGAAGGGGATTTTGAGCCAAATGTAGTGGTATACGACACTATCATTGATGGTCTTTTTGTTAATGCAACATTCAAGAAAGGGATGATTTTAGAGGTAGAACAAGTGCTCAAAAAAATGATCCTCAAGGACATAGAGCCAAATGTTTTCACATACAATGCTTTAATGAATGGCATATGCTCACACAATCAAATGGATGATGTTGTTCAAAGTAATGTAAGAGAACAGATCAAATATTAATGTTGTCACATTTACCATTCTTATTGATGGCTTTCTTAGACTTGGCATGTATAAAGTTGCAAGAGTTTTGTTTTCTATTCCATCTGTCAAAGGATTTTTGCCAACATTCCTTCATATAACTCTCAATCAAAGGACTTTCCAAAGGAGGACAGCTCAATGACGCATACAAGTTGTCTAAGACCATGCACATGCATGGCTTATTGCCAAATGAACACTCCTACAACATAATGATACAATGTTTTATAAACAACAAGGTAATATTACGTGTAATTCTTCAGGAAATGGTTTCTTGGGGGCTCTCTGTAGATTCATCCACATCAAGTTTGTTGATGAATTTGGTTTCTTATAGCAAGACTGCAGGAATTTTTGTTTGAAAGCTATTAATGTTGCAATGCTCTTTAGTCTTGCTATTCCATGGAATCAGGGTTGCTACTTCTCTTGATGGTGATGTCTTCACATCAGTTTTCTCTTTAATTCATCTTATTATTTGAGCATTTCCCTATTTTACTTTGTAGATGATGGTGATGTTAATTGATCTTTCTTTTATACATCCAAGTTTATTGCATTCACCTATAAATCCCTCTTGGCATACTCATTCATAATTTGTCTTACTTACTAGACATTGGTGAAAGTACATTCTTGTAAGCAAAATGATTAAGCAGTGAATTTGCATAAGAAAATTTTAAAAACAAAGTTATGATGCTAGTTCAATAAGCTATATTTGTTTCAAACATTCTGCCAGATTTATACCTAGGTTCCCTTTTATGAATTTAAAATTGTTGCATCTACCAAGATTAAAGTTAAATCTTAAATTACAAATAAGGAACTAAAGATCTTGATGGTGCCACCATTTTGCTACCATATTTCAATTATTCCAAGTCTGCAGAGATTTACCTCAACAACTTGAAAGTTGGTTATGACAATTAAGGGTTATTTTAAGAGGCTATCTCTCCTTCCATAAGCTTTTTCACATTTTGAAATATCATTAGCTTGCAAATCAAGCAAATTAGTCATTATGTGATAGCTTAAGTGGCTAATAATTATTCCAATTCAAATTTCAATTTGAAATTTAAGTTATAAAAACTATACAATCCCAATAAGGATGTTGTAATTTTGAGTTCTTATACTATGTATATATATTATGAAATTGAATCAATGAATAGCATTTACTTCTGTCAATCTCAAGCTCCTTTCCTTGCTTTTTATTCCTTGTGTTTCACCTATTTCTATTTAGTCCAGAAGCATAAAGTAAACCCATCATTGGAATTGAAACCAACAGTGGTATCAAAGCTTGAAGGTCTAATTTTAGTGAGCTAAAGAGAGCTCAAACACACAAACACAAAGGAGTTAGTCATCACAGACCCTTACATGGCTTCAACCAACTTCTTTCCTCCTCCACCTTCAAAATTCATTGGTGAAAATTACACTTAATGGATTGTTATGATGAAGGCTTACCTAGGAGCCTTTGACCTTTGGGAAGTTACTGAAAATGGGATCTGAATCTTTCTCTTTACCAACAAACCCTACTGTGGCTAAATTGAAGCATCACAATTAACAAGTCTCTGAGCAATACAAGGCTTTGACTTGCATTCACTCATTTGTCACAAAAACCATCTTCAATAGGATAATGGCATGTGATGCAACAAAAGAAGCTTGAGATAGATTAAAAGAGGAATTTGGTGATAGCTCCAAGACTAAAACTAGGTAACTCCTTAATCTTAGGAGAGAGTTTGAGTTCCTTAGAATGAAGGATACTAAAACTATGAAGGACAATAGTGACAAGTTGGTAAAAGTGGTTAACCAAATAAGGATGTTGGGAGAGGACTTTCTAGATAGAAACATAGTCCAAAAGGTCCTTGTGAGCATTCCATAGAGGTTTGAATCCAAAATCTCATCTCTGAAGGACTCTAAAGATCTTAATGTCATTTCTTTGAGTGAACTTATCAGTGCCTTTCAAGCTCAGGAACAAAGAAGGCTTATGAGGCAAGAAGACACAATTAAGGGAGCTTTCCAAGCTTCCCACAAATAGAAAAGTCAAGCCAAAAGGAGAAATGGTGGCACGTAGGCTAGCAAGGAAGCTAAAACTACCAAAGGCATTAGTAAAAGATAGTACTCACCATGTGAGTATTACAAAAGAACCAATCACTTGTCTAAATTCTGCTAAAAAAAACCAGACACTATATGCAAGCTTTGTAATAAAAAGGGGCACTTTGAGAGAATTTGTAGAAACAAAGACAAGATGTCTCAACAAAAGCCACAACAATCCAGTCAAGAAGCACATGTTGCTGATGAGGACCAGCTTGCAGAAGAGTACTTGTTTGTAGCAACTTTAAACACCAAAAAGAATGTAGTAGGAGTTTGGCTAGTGGATAGTGGTTATACCAACCATATGTCTCCTGCACTTGAAGTCTTTAAAACCCTTGACTAGAATTTTAAGTCTAGGGTTATGATTGGTAATGAAGAGTATCTTGATGTGCAAGGCAAAGGTACTGCTATTGTTCAAACTCTTACAGGTATCAAATGCATTACCAATGTACCTTTTGTGCCTAACATCAATAAAAATTTACTTAGTGTTGGGCAACTTCTAGAAAAAGGTTTTTCTTAGATATTTAGAGATAAACCTACATCATTTGTGATGATATAGGTGCTTACTTGGTCAGTGTGCTTGTGAATGGAAAAAGCTTCCATTTAGACACAAAGAAACTGTCTCATCTTGCTTTACCTATCATGATAGATGATTCATCTTTATGGCATAAAAGACTTGGTCATTTTCACTATATTGCACTTTAAAAGTTACAACAAAGAAAGCAAGAGAATTATTTTCCCCATATAACTTTGCTTGATCCTACTTATGTATGTAAGACTTGCCAATTAAGGAAGTAAACCAGACTTCTCTTTTCCTTAACTCAATCTTCTAGAGCTAAAGGGAGGTTGGACCTTATTTACTCAGACCTTTATGGTCCTATGAGAACCAATTCTCTCAATGGCAGTACCTACTATATCCTATTTATTGATGACTTCTCCCAATTCTCTCAATGGTAGTACCTACTATATCCTATTTATTGATGACTTCTCCAAGTACTATTGGATTTTCTTTCTTAAAAAGAAGACATAGGTGCCTACTATCTTTTAAAACTTGGATAAAGAAACAATCTGGACAACTAATTAAGGTCATTAGAAAAGATAATGGCTCAGAATATATCTCTAGTAAATTCAAGGCATTCTAAATCTTTGCTAGCATACAACAATAACTAACAGCTCCTTACTCACCCCAACAAAATGGGGTGTGTGAAAGGAAAATTAAAATAATAATGGAAATGGCTAGATGCTTAATGGCAAAAAAGAACTTACCTAAGAGGTTTTAGGCTAAAGTTATAGCAACCTCTGTCTAGCTCTTGAATAGGTTGCCAACTAAGTCTCTATCTTCTCTAACTCCCTTTAAGGCTTGGTTTGATAACAAGTCTTCTTTAAGTCACCTAAAGGTATTTGGCAACATTTGTTATGCTCTTGTGCCTAAAAGAAAAAGAACCAAATTGGATCACAAAGTCATTCCTACCATTTTCATTGGTTACTCAAACACATCTACAAATTACAGAATCTATGATGTGACTACTAGCAAAATCTCTATTAGCAAAGATCTTAGATTCCATGAAAGTGAAAAATGGAATTAAGACCACTCAAAAGTTCAAACTAAGGAAAGTTAGCACTCACGAGATCTCCAAATACAGGAGCAAGATCTTTACTCCTTTAGAGAGGAAGATGTTGATCATTTGCCTGTAAGGGGAACTAAAAGCTTGATAGATATCTATAAGAGATGCAATGTTGTACTCCTTAAACCCTTATCATATCAAGAAGCATTAAACATAGCAAAATGGAGAAAAGCAGTACAAGAGGAGATGGATTCCATCTGTAAAATTGACACTTGGTAGTTGGTTTCAAAACCAAATAACAAGAAGTCAATAGTAGTCAAATGGATCTACAAAATTAAGCTAAATGCTAATAGCTCTGTCAACAAACTTAAGGCTAAACTTGTGACAAAGGGCTTTACTTTGCAACTTGTTGTGAATTACACTAAAACCTATGCACCTTTTGCTAGATTGGATACTATAAAGCTCCTACTTGCAGTTACAGCACACCAAGGCTATTAAGGTAGTTAAGGGCTGTTTCAAAAGATTGTCACTCCTACCAAAAGCTTTTTCACATTTTGAAATATCATTAGCTTGCAAATCAAGCATATCAATCATTTTGTGATAACTTAAGTGGCTTAAGATCTTCTATCCCAACGGGAAGCCTTTTGACTAGTAGACAGTTCAGTCAAGTAATTTGGTTGGAATTAGTCCTTCCTGTATACAGTTAAGATCTGCACCAGTATCGACTAAGGCAATAGTTTGTAAAGAATATTGGTTAGCAATTGTTAGTTTAATGTTGATCAACCATTTTTGGGTAGTAATTTCTGTTAAAAGAAATAGAAATTCATTGGTAGATTCGGATGGAACGTTTGGGATAGAAGGAGAAGCTTCAATGGGTTTAGAGGTTGAAGCCTAATTTTGGATAAGAGATAAAAGGATCTGATAATCATCACTTTGTTATTTTTTGAGTTGGGAGATCTCAGTTTTGAGGAGATTAATTTCTTCTTTGAGATCTTGGGTAGTTACAAGACGTGTTTGAGGTTGCTCAAAACGGTTTAGAATGTGTTGGAGGTCATATGGTGTTTGTGTCTAGAGAAGTAAGTCATTAGGTTTTGAAGAGGCTGGAGCTTTTAAGAGTTTTTCTAGAAAAAGGGTTTTGGCTTGATCATTACCTAAATTGTTGAGGATGTCAAGAATTTGTTCTTGATCATGAGTTAATACTGAAAGCTCTTTGTTGGATGAAGAATCAGTGCTAACTTCATCAGGTTAGAGTCCCTCTTCAGATGATGCATTGGATTCTTTTGAGCTGTCAAAAAGCAAGGTTTGAATTTGGGTTTGGACTTCTTCTGTAAGTTCAAGGGTTTGGAGTTTGGTTAGAAATTTATAGAATCGGGCTGAATGGCCAGGTCTTTTGCATTTATAACATATAATCGGTTTTTGGTCCATTGGTTGTGGTGGTTTATATGGACTAAAAGGTTTTTTGTATGATTTGGACTTTTTGTAAAATGAGTTTGTATTTTTGGACTGGCATGGTTCAGGTAGGCATCAAACCATTATCTAGGGATGGATTAGATACATCTATTCTTGCTGCATTAAGGGATTGTCGGTTACTAAACTTTGATGAATCTTTGCTTGGCATAATAGAATCTAGTTTATGCTCTGGTTCGGTTTATTTCAACTGCTATCCTGATTTCACTGTCTCTTTGCATGATAAAAATATCCTTGATGTGCTAACTTTACAAATCAAAATTTACAAAAATCGTTTTGTAGAAGGATCTATACCTCTAAGTTTGATGTATAGAATTCAGTACAAGGCTATGAAATCGTCTTTTCATACGAAGACTCTACGTGGTCCTGACGACAAAGGCGAAACGATTCTCTAGCAAACTGATATGCACAGATCCAACCTTCAAACTCCCAAATACATCAAATGGCATGAAGTTGATCTTCCAGATACTTGGAAAATTGACAATGCTTCTATACCCCAACCTCTTGTTAATCCAAGGCTTAACAGGATCATCCAACATGATGACAGTAGTGTTAGTGTCTCTTTTGCAAGATGCTCTACCAGTTCTTCCAGATCTACATCCTTTAATGATACAGATCTACAATCTCGTGTTGCTAATTACCTGCAAAGGAGTAATTCGGCAAGACATCCTCCTAGTCATACTAGGACAAACAATTACGCTTCTAACATTTCAGGTATCAATCTACAAAGGCAGATACCAAGGCCAACATATAATGAAACATTTCTAAGATCCCCAAATTCTTTTGAAGCCTCTGCTTCCCAAGTCTAATTTCCTGATGAGTCTAAGGTAAATCCTGAACTAAATGTCCTTGAAAAAGAAATTTCAAATGATTTTCAAATTAACAAAGAAGTTTTAAGAAAAGAATTTTATTCCAATTGGAATAATGACAAAAGAAAATGGTTTTTAGAAAATTTCCAAAATGAAAAATGATTGGCCATCCAACAGAAATATTATGATTGGATGACTAGTAACAAAAAACATATTTTGTTTTTTGACTAGTTTGAACAAATGAATTCTCAAAAGAATTTCAAATGCCCTTGGATCTCCAAGGAACAACAAAATTTGCAGACCTATACTGCGATGCAACAGTGGGAGTTGATGAATGGCTCTAAAGTAGAATCAATTCATCCCCCATCATACAAAAGTCAATTTAAACACAAAGGATCTGCTATCTCTTCTTCTCCTTTTAAAATCTGCAGAGAACATGAACATTCCTCTCCAAAAGATTTTCAAAAAATTATTGAACAAAATAATTATACAAACAAAATTTTACAAACAATAGGAAATCAAGTTTCTAATATAGAAACCATCACAAATGTTTCTAAACAAATTGAAACAAAATCTAAACCTATTTCTTAACCTATTTTTAAGCCTTTTCAAATATCTTCAAATTTTTTAAATGAATTTTAACAGATTTTAGTTCAAAGGTATCAGACCCTTAAGGATAAAGCCTTATCCAGTAAGACTATCCAAACTTTGAATGATTCTGGCTCCTCTAACTCCTCTACACAATCTTTTAAACTCTAGAAAGTCAAAATTGAACCTAGGAACTTTTCAACAAGAATGTATTACCCTAGACCAACCGCTCCAGACATCACTCTAGTAGAAAAAACGTCTTTCATTCAAACTAAATACAGCTCCAACTCCATATATGAATGGAATATTGATGGACTTTCAGAATACCAGATTCTGAACCTTCTCCAACAAATGACTATGGCTGCCAACGTTTATCGAACTCACAGTCAAACATATGACCCAACTATTGCTGAGATTCTAGTTGCAGGATTTTCTGGTCAACTCAAAGGATGGTGGGATAACATCCTAACTCCTACAAATCACCAAGAGATATTCTCTAGCATCAAACGCAATGAAGAAGGTACACCACTCAGAGATAACAACGATAACACCATTCCTGATGTGGTAACAACTCTCATCTTCACAATCACCAAACACTTCATCGGTGATCCTTCCCATTTGAAGGATAAAAGCACTGAATTACTTTCAAACCTACGATACAAATATTTACACAATTTTCGCTGGTACAAGGATACTTTCATAACTCAAGTTATGCAGCGAAAAGATGCTAACCAACCATTTTGGAAAGAAAAATTCCTAGCTGGTCTTCCCAAACTTTTAGGAGAATGAGTTAGAAACAAACTCTATAATCTTTACAACAAACAGATACCGTATGATATTCTTTCATATGGTGAATTAACTAGTTTTATTCAAAAGGAAGGTTTGCAGGTTTGCAGTGATCTTCGTCTTCAGAAACAAATCAAAAAGGAACGACAAAAGACTCAGAAGGAGCTTGCATCATTCTGTGCCCAATTTGATGACCAAGCCTACCCAAAAACAACATACCAAGAAAAAATCCAAGCCCAAGTACAAAAAAGTCCAGTCCAAAAATATAAACCCATTTTACAAAAAGTCCAAATCATACAAAAAAACCTTTTAGTCCATATAAACCCATTCTCCAACAAAACCAACCACCACAACCAATGGACCAGAAACCGATTATATGTTATAAATGCAAAAGACCTGGCCATTCAGCCTGATTTTGTAAATTTCTAACCAAACTCCAAACCCTTGAACTTATAGAAGAAGTTTAAACCCAAATTCAAACCTTGCTTTTTGACAGCTTAGAAGAATCCAATGCATCATCTAAAGGAGGACTCCAACCTGATGAAGTTAGCACTGATTCTTCATCCGACAAAGAGCTTTCAGTACTAACTCGTGATTAGGAACAAATTCTTGACATCCTCAACAATTTAGGTAATGATCAAGCCAAAACCCTTTTTCTAGAAAAACTCTTAAAAACTCTAGCCTCTTCAAAACCTAATGACTTACTTCTCCAGACACAAACACCATATGACCTCTAACACATTCTAAACTGTTTTGAGCATCCTCAAACACGTCCTGTAACTACCCAAGATCTCAAAGAAGAAATTAATCTCCTCAAAACTGAAATCTCCCAACTCAAAAAACAACAAAGTGATGATCATTAGATCCTTTTATCTCTTATCCAAAATCAGGCTTCAACCTCTGAACCCATTAAAGCTTCTCCTTCTATCCCAAACGTTCCATCCGAATCTACCAATGAATTTCTGTTTCTTTTAACAGAAATTACTACCCAAAAATGGCTGATCAACATTAGACTAACAATTGCTAACCAATATTCTTTACAAACTATTGCCTTAGTCGATACTGGTGCAGATCTTAACTGTATACAGGAAGGACTAATTCCAACCAAGTTCTTAGAGAAAACAACAGAAGGACTCAAATCAGCAAGCAACCACCGACTGGTCGTTGATTACAAACTCTCTGATGTGTATGTTTGCCAACAAGGTACCTTACTAAAAGCCTCTTTCATCTTGGTTCGAAACCTCAAACAAAAGGTCATTTTAGGAACCCCTTTCCTTAGTTTGATCAAACCCTTTACTGTCACAAACCAAGGAATCCACATAAATATTTTGGGACATTCCATTATTTTTAAATTCATCCAGAAACCCCACATAAAAAATATCAACCTTTTAAAATCTTTGTCTTTACAAAAATCAATTGAGTTAAACATTCTTCTCCAAACAAAGAAATCTCAACTAAACCATCTCAAATCAAAGGTCTCCTTCATAGATCTTTAGAGTCAGCTTCAAACACCCACTGTTCAAAATCAAATCCAAATAATCCAAACTCAAATCGAAAAGACCATCTGTTCAGACACACCAAATGCTTTTTGGTGTAGACATAATCATATTGTCACCCTTCCTTATGCCAAGGATTTCAATGAAAAATAGATTCCTACCAAAGCTAGACTTATTCAGATGAATTCTGAGTTGGTCAAACATTGCAAACAAGAGATTGACAATCTACTTGGCAAACGAATTATCAGACCAAGCAAATCACCATGGAGTTGTGTAGCATTCTACGTTAACAAGAACGCTAAGCTTGAACGCGGTGTTCCTCGTCTGGTAATTAATTACAAACCTCTCAACAATGCTCTGGAATGGATCAGATATCCTATTCCAAATCAAAAAGATCTTTTACAAAGACTAGTTCATACTCAAATATTTTCCAAATTTGATATGAAATCTGGTTTTTGGCAAATTTAAATTCATGAAGCTGATAGGTATAAAACTGCATTCACTGTCCCGTTTGGATAATTTGAGTGGAATGTTATGCCTTTTGGTTTGAAAAATGCACTATCTAAGTGCCAACATATCATGAATGACATATACAGCTCATGCATGCATTTCATCATTGTATACATAGATGATGTTCTTGTCTTCTTTGAAAACATTGACAAACACATCAAACACTTGCATCATTTCATACATTTGACCAAGAAAGTAGGACTTGCAGTTTCCAGGTCAAAGATGGAACTGTTCCAAACCAAGGTAAGATTTCTTGGACATTATATTTCCCAAGGAATCATTACACCTTATTCTTGAGCCTTATCTTTTGCAGATAAGTTTCCTGACCAACTTACTAATAAAAATCAATTACAGAGATTTCTTGGAAGTCTCAATTATGTTTCTGATTTTTATCCTAAACTCCAACTTATTATTAAACCTCTCCACAAAAGATTTTCAAAGAAGCACTCATCCGAACCCTGGAATAAGGATCTTACACGATTAGTCCAGAAGATTAAAGCTCAGGTCCAAACTCTACCTTGTCTACATCTGGCCAATCTTGATCTACCCAAAATTGTAGAAACAGATGCGTCCAATCTAGGGTATGGGGGTATTCTCAAACAGGTAAAAGATCAGAAAGAAAAACTAGTCAAATATACTTCCAAACACTAGAATGACTGCCAAAGGAAGTATTCCATTATCAAACAGGAAATTTTAGCAATTGTTTTATGTATTTCAAAATTTCAAAATGATTTGTTAAATCAAAAGTTTTTACTTCGAATTGATTGTCAAGCTGCAAAATATGTTTTGAAAAAGGATGTTTAAAACCTTGCTGCTAAACAAATCTTTTCCAGATGGCAAGCCATCTTGAGTATTTATGATTTTGATATTGAATACATCAAAGGATCTTCTAATTCTCTTACTGATTTCCTTACAAGAGAATTTTTACAGAGAAATGCCCGGGAAGAAAAAGAACTACAAAACCAAAACATGGACTGAAGCCTGCCAATGGTCTAATTCAGACTATGACTCCCAACCTATGGCCCAACCTCATCAAACTGCCACCACAGAATCCTCAGCCTCAAATAACTCTGAACCAAAATTTGACCAACTTAGCCCAACAGCCAAAAAAACCTTAAAGGCTCTCATTGCCAAATTAAACGAAGACAAATTTACAGCCAAATCCAAAAGAAGGCCCACTCCACCTTCATCTCCAGAAGAAGAAGGACAGCCTGCTCTACTATCCAACAAGGGAAAACAGGTAATAACTTTACCTTCATCTTCCTCACCTTAAAATCAAACAAATACTTTGGTCCAGCCTATTCCTCAGAAATCCCTCCAAATTGCACCACCAAAGACAAAGGACTTATCCATCCAACCAACAACTTCAAAGATTTTCCCTCCAACTTATTTCAAAAAATTTGTTTTCCAAAATATTGAACTTGTGGAATCTGGATTTTATGATCAAAATCCCATCAAATGTGCCAGAAATCTATTCCAAGAAGACTGGTACTTCAAACCTTGGCACCCTTTGAAAACTCAAAAATATTATGAAGCAATTCTAGTTGACACATATTCTGCGAAATTTCGTCATCATTCTCAAAATGGCGAGACCGGTTATTCAACCTTGCAGATTATAAGAATTTTTCATCCAACAGAATGGCCAAACCATCCCTACACCAAGATCTCTTTTAGATCTGCAGTATACCAAAATTCCAAATTTTCCAACATTTCACCTACTGGGACTATAAACAAGCATGGTTTAATGTCCTTTATCTTCAAAATTCCCAATTTAAACATTCCTAGTTATTTTTCTGGGAAACACAAACTGTTATCAAATTTCCTTTATGGTTTGTTCAATGGTGGAATTGGATCGGACCAGTCATTTAGATCTTTCCTGAATCAATCCAAGAAGGATTTCAAACTTTTGCAGAAAGATATTCTTTCACTCAAACTGAGAATGCATATCCCATGCTTCTCTTATTTTGTTATTATTTCAAACTACCATGGTGCTGTATGTGGGAATTCCAATTCAAACCAGACCAACTCACTGCCACTCCAATTCTCGGTCGTTCTTACAAAGTCAAGTTTTGGCATCAATTTAATGAAGATTGGCAGAGAAAGGCACATCCACAAGGTGTCTTGGAATGGTTCAACAAACATCCAAGCAAATCAAATCACCTTGAAGCCTCTTCATCAGAATTCATGGCTTACAAGGCACAAAAATAAGCTCATCTAGCAAGCTCCAAATCTCAAGAAGATTATATCTTCTCTCTCAAACAGACACTGGAAGATGCCTAAAGATAGTTCAGTCAAGTATCTTCGTTAAAAGATCCTTTCAGATATCTTGACAATGTCCCAACGACATCCACTTAATTGTCAACAAAGGAATCCAAGAAAAAGACAAAGTGAGTCAAAGCAAATTTTCACTTGTCTACCAACATAGGGTAAAAGCAACTTATTTTGAGTAAATTACTTTTACTTGTCTACCAACAAAAGTAAAAGTAAATTACCCCTAGTAAATACTTTTACCTATCTGCCAATATTAAAGAATCCAACAAAGGTGTCGTCCACTCCACTGAAAGGTTGTTTGTCCAAATGTACACCTTACCAATTACTGTAAATATCCCTCTTCTCTGGAGAAAAACAAGTTCCTTTAGAACAAGTTACTCCATAAAAAAAAAATCCTTTTCCCTCTTCTCATTGTAAGTTCTTTAAGCTTTAAGTTTCTTTCAAACATAATCTAAGTATATAGGCTAGAAACCAGTAACCGTTCCCCTAAAGGATCTAATCCTGGAATGACTTCTGGTATAACAATGCCAAGTACTTAGATTATAACAAACTTTTGTAAATTATCTGTTTATAAGTTTTCAGTTCTTTCACATATTATTTGTGTTTATCAAAATATCTTTAAGTATTTTATCCCATTTTAAAGATCCTGTAAGAACCTGTAACAACCAGTCTTCTCGGAATAAATTTCTGGCACATTTGATGGGATTTTGATCATAAAATCCGGATTCCACAAGTTCAATATTTTGGAAAACAAATTTTTTGAAATAAGCTGGAGGGAAAATCTTTGAAGTTGTTGGTTGGATGGATAAGTCCTTTGTCTTTGGTGGTGCAATTTGGAGGGATTTCTGAGGAATAGGCTGGACCAAAGTATTTGTTTGATTTTGAGGTGAGGAAGATGAAGGTAAAGTTCTTACCTGTTTTCCTTTGTTGGATAGTAAAGCAGGTTGTCCTTCTTCTTCTGGAGATGAAGGTGGAGTGGGCCTTCTTTTGGATTTGGCTATAGATTTGTCTTCGTTTAATTTGGTGATGATAGCCTTTAAGGTTTTTTTGGTTGTTGGGCTAAGTTGGTCAAAATTTGGTTCAAAGTTATTTGAGGCTGAGGATTCTGTGGTGGTAGTTTGACAAGGTTGGGCCATAAGTTGGGAGTCATAGTCTGAATCAGACTGTTGGCAAGCTTCAGCCCATGTTTTGGTTTTATAGTTCTTTTTCTTCCAGGGCATTTCCCTGTAAAAATTCTCTTGTAAGGAAATCAGGAAGAGAATTAGAAGATCTTTTGATATATTCAATATCAATATCATAAATACTCAAGATGGCTTGCCATCTGGCAAAGATTTGTTTAGAAGCAAGGTTTTGAACATCCTTTTTCAAAACATATTTTGCTACTTGACAATCAATTCGAAATAAAAACTTTTGATTTAACAAATCATTTTGAAATTTCGAAATACATAAAACAATTGCTAAAATTTTCTGTTTGATAGTGGAATACTTCCTTTGGCAGTCATTCCAGTGTTTGGAAGTATATTTGACTAGTTGTTCTTTCTGATCTTTTACCTGTTTGAGAATACCCCCATACCCTAGATTGGACGCATCTGTTTCTACAATTTTGGGTAGATCAGGATCGGCCAGATGTAGGCAAGGTAGAGTTTGGACTTGAGCTTTAATCTTCTGGACTAATCGTGTGAGATCCTCATTCCAGGGTTCAAATGAGTGCTTCTTTGACAATCTTTTGTGGAGAGGTTTAATAATAAGTTGGAGTTTAGGATAAAAATTAGAAACATAATTGAGACTTCTAAGAAATTTTTGTAATTGATTTTTATCAGTAAGTTGATCAGGAAATTTATCTGCAAAAGATAAGGCTCGGGAATAAGGTGTAATGATTCCTTGGGAAATATAATGTCCAAGAAATCTTACCTTGTTTTGGAACAGTTCCATCTTTGACCTAGAAACTGTAAGTCCTGCTTTCTTGGTCAAATGTATGAAATGATGCAAGTGTTTGATGTGTTTGTCAATGTTTTCAGAGAAGACAAGAACATCATCTATGTATACAATGATGAAATGCATGCATGAGATTTATATGTCATTCATGATATGTTGGAACTCAGATGGTGCATTTTTCAAACCAAAAGGCATAACATTTCACTCAAATTGTCTAAACGGGACAGTGAATGCAGTTTTATACCTATCAGCTTTATGAATTTGAATTTGCCTAAAACTAGATTTCATATCAAATTTGGAAAATATTTGAGCATGAACCAGTCTTTGTAAAAGATCTTTTTGATTTGGAATAGGATATCTGATCCATTCCAGAGCATTGTTGAGAGGTTTGTAATTAATTACCAGACGGGGAACACCACGTTCAAGTTCAGCGTTCTTGTTGACGTAGAATACTGCACAACTCCATGGTGATTTGCTTGGTCTGATAATTCATTTGCCAAGTAGACTATCAATCTCTTGTTTGCAATGTTTGACCAACTCAGAATTCATCTGAATAGATCTAGCTTTGGTAGGAATCTATTTTTCATTGAAATCCTTGGCATAAGGAAGGGTGACAATATGATTATGTCTATGCCAAAAAACATTTGATGTGTCTGAACAGATGGTCTTTTCGATTTGAGTTTGGATTATTTGGATTTGATTTTGAACAGTGGGTGTTTGAAGCTGACTCTGAAGATCTGTGAAGGAGACCTCTGATTTGAGATGGTTTAGTTGAGATTTCTTTGTTTGGAGAAGAATGTTTATCTCAGCTGATTTTTATAAAGACAAAGATTTTAAAAGGTCGATATTTTTGATGTGGGGTTTCTGGATGAATTCAAAAATAATGGAATGTCCCAAAATATTTGTGTGGATTCGTTGGTTTGTGACAGTAAAGGGTTTGATCAAACTAAGGAAAGGGGTTCCTAAAATGACCTTTTGTTTGAGGTTTCGAACCAAGATGAAAGAGGTTTTTAGTGAGGTAGCTTGTTGGCAAACATGCACATCAGAGAGTTTGTAATCAATGACCCGTCGGTCGTTGCTTGCTGATTTGAGTCCTTCTGTTGCTTTCTGGAAGAACTTGGTTGGAATTAGTCCTTCTTGTATACAGTTAAGATCTGCACCAGTATCGACTAAGGCAATAGTTTGTAAAGAATATTGGTTAGCAATTGTTAGTCTAATGTTGATCAGCCATTTTTGGGTAGTAATTTCTGTTAAAAGAAATAGAAATTCATTGGTAGATTCGGATGGAATGTTTGGGATAGAAGGAGAAGCTTCAATGGGTTCAAAGGTTGAAGCCTGATTTTGGATAAGAGATAAAAGGATATGATGATCATCACTTTGTTGTTTTTTGAGTTGGGAGATCTCAATTTTGAGGAGATTAATTTCTTCTTTGAGATCTTGGGCAATTACAGGACGTGTTTGAGGTTGCTCAAAACGGTTTAGAATGTGTTGGAAGTCATATGGTGTTTGTGTATGGAGAAGTAAGTCATTAGGTTTTGAAGAGGCTAGAGCTTTTAAGAGTTTTTCTAGAAAAAGGGTTTTGGCTTGATCATTACCTAAATTGTTGAGGATGTCAAGAATTTGTTACTGATCACGAGTTAGTACTGAAAGCTCTTTGTCGGATGAAGAATCAGTGCTAACTTCATCAGGTTGGAGTCCCTCTTCAGATGATGCATTGGATTCTTCTGAGTTATCAAAAAGCAAGGTTTTAATTTGGGTTTGGACTTCTTCTGTAAGTTCAAGGGTTTGGAGTTTGGTTAGAAATTTATAGAATTGGGCTGAATGGCCAGGTCTTTTGCATTTATAACATATAATCTGTTTCTCGTCCATTAGTTGTGGTGGTTGATTTTGTTGGAGAATGGGTTTATATGGACTAAAAGGTTTTTTTGTATGATTTGGACTTTTTGTAAAATGGGTTTGTATTTTTGGACTGGACTTTTTTGTACTTGGGCTTGGATTTTTTCTTGGTATGTTGTTTTTGGTAGGCTTGGTCATCAAATTGGGCACAGAATGATGCAAGCTCCTTCTGAGTCTTTTGTCGTTCCTTTTTGATTTGTTTCTGAAGACGAAGATCACTGCAAACCTGCAAACCTTCCTTTTGAATAAAACTAGTTAATTCACCATATGAAAGAATATCATACGGTATCTGTTTGTTGTAAAGATTATAGAGTTTGTTTCTAACTCATTCTCCTAAAAGTTTGGGAAGACCAGCTAGGAATTTTTTTTTCCAAAATGGTTGGTTAGCATTTTTTCGCTGCATAACTTGAGTTATGAAAGTATCCTTGTACCAGCAAAAATTGTGTAAATATTTGCATCGTAGGTTTGAAAGTAATTTAGTGCTTTTATCCTTCAAATGGGAAGGATCACCGATGAAGTGTTTGGTGATTGTGAAGATGAGAGTTGTTACCGCATCAGGAATGGTGTTATCATTGTTATCTTTGAGTGGTGTACCTTCTTCATCGTGTTTGATGCTAAAGAATATCTCTTGGTGATTTGCAGGAGTTAGGATGTTATCCCACCATCCTTTGAGTTGACCAGAAAATCCTGCAACCAGAATCTCAGCAATAGTTGGGTCAGATGTTTGACTGTGAGTTCGATAAACGTTGGCATCCATAGTCATTTGTTGGAGAAGGTCCAGAATCTGGTATTCTGAAAGTCCATCAATATTCCATTCATATATGGAGTTGGAGCTGTATTTAGTTTGAATGAAAGATTATTTTTCTTCCAGAGTGATGTCTGAAGCGGTTGGTCTAGGGTAATACATTCTTGTTGAAAAGTTCCTAGGTTCAATTTTGACTTTCTGGAGTTTAAAAGACTGTGTAGAGGAGTTAGAGGAGTCAGAATCATTCAAAGTTTGGATAGTCTTACTAGATTAGGCTTTATCCTTAAGGGTCTGATACCTTTGAACTAGAATTTGTTGAAATTCATTTGAAGAATTTGAAGAAATTTGAAAAGACTTAAAAATAGGTTGAGAAATAGGTTTAGATTTTGTTTCAGTTTGTTTAGAAACATTTGTGATGATTTCTATATTAGAAACTTGATTTCCTATTGTTTGTAAAATTTTGTTTGTATAATTATTTTGTTCAATAATTTTTTGAAAATCTTTGGAGAGGAATCTTCATGTTCTCTGCGGATTTTAAAAGGAGAAGTAGAGATAGCAGATCCTTTGTGTTTAAATTGAATTTCGCATGATGGGGGATGAATTGATTCTACTTTAGAGCCATTCATCAACTCCCACTGTTACATCGTAGTACAGGTCTGCAAATTTTGTTGTTCCCTGGAGATCCAAGGGCATTTGAAATTCTTTTGAGAATTCATTTGTTCAAACCAGTCAAAAAACAAAATATGTTTTTTGTTACTAGTCATCCAGTCATAATATTTCTATTGGATAGCCAGTCATTTTTCATTTTGGAAATTTTCTAAAAACAATTTTCTTTTGTCATTATTCCAACTGGAATAAAATTCTTTTCTTAAAACTTCTTTGTTAATTTGAAAATCATTTGAAATTTCTTTTTCAAGGATATTTAGTTCAGGATTTACCTCATACTCATTAGGAAATTAGACTTGGAAAGCAGAGGCTTCAAAAGAATCTGGGGATCTTAGAGATGTTTCATTGTATGTTGGCCTTGGTATCTGCCTTTATAGATTGATACCTGAAATGTTAGAAGCGTAACTATTTGTCCTAATATGACTAGGAGGATGTCTTGCTGAATTACTTCTTTGCAAGTAATTAGCAACACGAGATTGTAGATCTGTATCATTAAAGGATATAGATCTGGAAGAACTGGTAGAGCGTCTTGCAAAAGAGACACTGACACTACTGTCATCATGTTGGATGATCCTGTTAAGCCTTGGATTAATAGGAGGTTGGGGTATAGAAGCATTGTTAATTTTCCAGGTATCTGGAAGATCAACTTCGTGCCATTTGATGTATTTGGGAGTTTGAAGGTTGGATCTGTGCATATCAGTTTGCCAGAGAATCATTTCGCCTTTGTCGTCAGGATCACGTAGAGTCTTCGTATGAAAAGACGATTTTATAGCCTTGTACTGGATTCTATACATCAAACTTAGAGGTATAGATCCTTCTGCAAAACGATTGTTGTGAATTTTGATTTGCAAAGTTAGCACATTAAGGATATTTTTATCATGCAAAGAGACAGTGAAATTAGGATAGTAGTTGAAATAAACCGGACCAGAGTATAAACTAGATTCTATTATGCCAAGCAAAGAATCATCAAAGTTTAGTAACCGACAATCCCTTAATGCAATAAGAATAGATGTATCTAATCCATCCCTAGATAATGGTTTGATGCCTACCTGAACCATGCCAAGATGCAAATAATTATAATGCTTTTGGTGATGTTTGATGGAGTCATGCGAAAGCAGTTTAACAGTTTCTACAGATCTAGATAAACGATAATCTTTTTCAACTGTTTTGATGGTATAATCAGATTTGCGAAGGATATGGAATTTAGAGGTTTTGTATATCTGTTTTTCAACAAGTTTGGATATTTGCCAATTATCAATGGATTTATCAAAGTTTTCAATGAGAATTTTATCACGATTTATAGTTCCAAAAGACGAAGCTTCAGAATCATGACTTGGAGTTTGAGGTTGTATGGTAAAAGTAGACATACCTATCACCAACCAAGGTTTACCTACAGGAGATCTCTGATTCCACCTCGGACTCAAGTGCTAATTCCTCCCCCTTCTGTTCAGCCAACTCAAGCCAAAAAAGCTTCTTACATTGGTGTGCTGCTGAATATGACTTGTCACAATTATAACAAAGCCCTCATGCCCTTCTTTCTACTATCTCAACTCTTGTCAGTTTCTTAATGTAAGGCGAGGAAGGACATACAATTTTGTTGTCATTTTGCACTCTTATATTGGCATTGTTCCTAATGGGAGGTGTTACCTGTGTCGTGTTCGATGAAGGAATGCCTCAGTTGCCTTGTCACATCCCCTTCTTATGTACTAGTTCTCGCAACACTTTCTGTTTGAATTTAAAGGATCTAGCTAGATTCATGGCATGGGCAAAATTAGGTGGTGCATAAAGCTCCACATCCAAGCAAATTAAATCGGACAATCCCACGGTGAATAAATTTACATGTTGGTTTATTCTGACGAATCAGCTTGCTCATGCCAATCGCTCCTGAAATTGGCTCTGATAATCCTCAACTGACCCTATTTGTTTAATATTAAACAACTCCCCTAAGGGGTTGCTACACACTAGAGAGCTAAATTGAAGCAAATAGTACTCCTTAAACCCATTCCAACTAATTATGGGTTGCTTAGATTCTAATTGGTGATACCACAATTGCGCCTCCCCAAGGAGATGAAATGTGGCTAGCTCCACCTTGTCTGCTTCCATGGTACGCTAATTAGCGAAGAATTTTTCACACCGATGTAACTAGATTAGGGGATCTTTTGAACCAGTATAAGTTGGGAAATCCAACTTTGTATATCGAGGCAACATTCCCCCACTAGTTGCCATATCAGCCCCTATCGTTGGATTCCTTACATTAATTGCAAGTAGTGTTTGCTCTTGTGGTGGATTATGGCTTGCGATTTCTGATTCCACATGCATACTTTTCAGGAGGCCTGCCATCATCTCTTTCAATTGCAATGAGAGTTCTTGCATCTGATTTCCCAGCCATCGCTCTACCTTAGCAACCCTAGCATCAGTTGTGACTTATGCCTATTTGAGGAGTGCACGTAGTCTGTCCTTGGTTTAAGAGTCGCCTATGGTGTTTGGCTTTGATACCAATTTGTTGCCTTCCCTAACCAAGGATCTTATCATTGGGCAATTCACAAGAAAGTTCGGCTTTATGAGTCATCCCTTCCCTTTATTAGGGTTTTTAGAACAACCTATTTTTATAATAAGAGCTTAGCTAATCAAAAGGAGACTGAAACATTAAGCCTCGTTCAGAGAGAGAACCCAATCTCTATGTTAATGATAAAATTTAGCTTATAATTTTATTAGTCACTTGGTCCTTTAAATAGGACAAGTTTGCTAGAAAATAGAAACTGTAAAAAAATAAAAACCTTATAATTTCATATCTAAACTCTGAAATTTAAGGAATAACCTAATCCAGTAGATAAGTCTCCAGAAAATTCAAACAACTTTAAGATAAAGTAGAAAAATAAAAACTTAAACTAAAAATTAATTAACACATCTTTTATACATATGCTTAACAAATGAGTCCATAACATCTTTCCTCCAAAATGTTGAGTAGAGGCATTAAGCTTTTTGCCTTACGTTTTCTGCTCCAACTCTTTAATTCACACATCATGTAATTTGAGCAGGTGAGAGGATGTTATTAGGATGCTTAATAAATTGTTGAGATCAATATGAATATCATGCAAAATGTATTGATTCACTTAACAAAATAAGGAAAGTGAATTTTAGTTCAAACGTGCTGAACAAAACTTTAAGTTCAAACACAATGGATTTTGTCCAACCTTATTGGTCAACTGTTTTTGTCATTTAAAACGGGTGGATTTTGGTTTCGTTGATGTTAGAAGGATGTTCAAACTTGGTCATGAGCCTGATGTCTTCACTCTTAATTCCCTTCTCAATGGCATTATTGTGGATGAAAAACCATGTGAATTGATGAGATGTTGCATAAAGGGTGCAGACTTGATTTAGTTACTTATACCAATTTTGTCAATGGGTTTAGTGCAGAAGGTCGAATCTCCCAAGGAGTGAGGATATTTGATTTGATGTTCAAAAAGGGCTACTGACCTAATTTAATTGTCTACAACACCCTTGTCAAAGGTTTGTGCAGATCTGGAAACTATAATGCAACTCTTCAGGTGAAGGGGATTATAAGCCAAATGTAGTGGTATACGACACTGTCTTTAATGGTCTTTTTGTTAATGCAACATGCAAAAAAGGGATGATTTTGAAGGCAGAACAAGTGCTCAAAAAAACGATCCTTAAGGACATAAGGCCAAATGTTTTCACATACAATACTTTGATGAATGACCTATGCTCACACAATCAAGTGGATGATGTTGTTCAAAGTAATGTAGGAGAATAGATCAAATATTAATGCTGTCACATTTACCATTCTTATTGATGGCTTTCTTAGACTTGGCATGTATAAATTTGCAAGAGTTTTGTTTTCTATTCTATCTATCAAAGGATTTTTGCCAGCATTCCTTCATATAACACTCAATCAAAGGACTTTCTAAAGAAGGACAACTCAATGATGCATACAAGTTGTCTAAGACCATGCACATGCATGGCTTGTTGCCAAATGAACACTCCTACAACATAATAATACAATGTTTTCTAAACAACAAGGTAATATTAAGTGCAATTCTTTAGGAAATGGTTTCTTGGGGGCTCTCTGCAGATTCAACCACATCAAGTTTGTTGATGAATTTGGTTTCTTACAGCAAGATTGTAGGAATTTTTGTTTGAAAGCCATTAATGTTGCAGTGTTTTTTAGTCTTAGTATTCCATGGAATCAGGGTTGCTACTTCTCTTGATGGTGATGACTTTAGGGAACCATTAAGGCCATTTAAAGAAAGATCCAAAATTTTTAAGTTCTTAGAACTTGCTAAATCTACCTATATATATTAAAGGGAAAATAAATTGAGTAGGAGAGACTAAGTCTATTTATCTTAATTATTTTAGTTATTCATCTTTCATGGAATTGTGTAATTGATGTTTTATAATGTTTATTGCCAAAAAGGTTTACTATTTACAAGGAAAGGCTAAGAATGCTTTTACAAACAATAGGTTCTTACAATTTGATGAGATTTGGGGAAGGAAAACGTTTATGGATAGCATTAAAAAAATTGTGAGAATAAGACAACTAAATCATGGATACCTTATACAAAATATTAAATTCCTAGTAATTGTGAAGAATACTAGTAAATTAAAGGAAAGAAAAGTTGGAGAAAAAGGAAAAATGTTAGAGATTTAATTTGAACTAGCAATAAATTTAGTAAATTGGCAACAATTTGAAGGAAGTATGTGATAAAGGCCAGAAAAAGACAAGGCTGTGAATGTGTACCATGCGCAGGTGAACCTAGTTTGATTGAGTAGGTGGACCTAATTTGGGGCATTTCTTCTTAAATTAAAAAAAAAAAATAAAAAGTGATTTTGGGGCAATTTCAATGAATTGGCACCATAACAAAGGTGGGGTCCATGAAGTTAAATGTTTTTTCTTCTCATTCTTCTTGTTTCTTTTTTTTTTTTTTTTTTGATTATGTGGTTAAGGCATTTTCTTCTTCTTAGTGTTTTTTTTTTCTTCTTCTATTTTTTTTGTTAGTCAAAGTTTTCTAATGAATTAAATGAAGCTTTTCAACACTTTAACTCATCAAACACCTAAAAATACCATAAAATAAAGCAAACAGTACCTGACAGCATTGTTAATTGATTTCTAGAAAGATCTAAAATTTTTAAGTTTTTCAACTTTGCTAAATCTGTCGATATATATATATATCTTGGGGTAATTTGAGATTGCCAGTGTACTAGCACCACAACAAAGGTAAGGCTAAATGTCTTTTCTTCTCATGCTTTTTGTTTCTTTATCTCTAATAGTGTGGTTAAGGCATCTTCTCTTTCTTTGTATTTTTCTTCTTCTTCATCTCTTTTCTTGGTTAATTAAAGTTTTCTAATGAATTCAATGAAGTTTTTCAACACTTGCACTCATCAAACACAAAAAAAAAAAAAAATTCTCATGAAAAAGGGCAAGCAATATTTAGCAGCATTGTTAGTTGATTCAAAGAAAGATTTAAAATTTCTAAGTTCTTTAAGTTTGCAAAATCTATAGATATACATACATGAAAAGAAAAATAAATTGAGTAAAAGAGACTAATTCTAAATTTCATTTGCTAGGTTACTTTTTACATGCCTTGTGTTGGGAAGACTCCATTGAGGTTGAAATATGAAAGACAAGATTCTTCAGATATGTCATAGCAACCAACAATTAAACATTACTCTTCATGAAGTTGTTTCCATCAAGTCTCAACACCTCTAACTTTTGAAATCTCAATAGGCCATCAACAATTCCTTCAAGATTCTTTAGAAAATTGTAACTCAAGTCCAACTATTTTAAATTTTCCAAAGAAGCTAGTTCTACCAAAAAGAAATTAAAAAGAGTGCATTACAACAACATAGTACTGTGACTTTAGGCAAAAGAAAGAACAAAATAGATTTTAAATTCAGAGAATTGTAATACCTATTGTAGAAACAGATGACCCAAAATAGTTGCTGCCAAGATTCAATGTTTTAAGTGATGTAAGGGTATTTATAAAGAGTAGGATGTTGCTATTAAAATTATTGCTTTCTAGATTCAATACTAACAAATTCTTCAATAACATAAAATTTGGGATACATAGATTGTTTATTAGTTATTTTCCCAAATACATTTATGAGTCTACCAATAAAATTCACATTACATATATAATAGTGGTGTCAAAATTCATTACACGTGTACAATATGTCTTGACTAAAATATCAAAAATGATAAAAAATTAAAGAAAGCAGTCATGCTTTAGATATATACAAATTACATCGTAATGATCTCATTTGTGAATAAAATAATCATTTGTCTTACAATTTATTTATTTTTTAAAAGCTTATGTAATGTACATAAAAATTAATAAAATGTACAATAAGGTCAAATAAAATATATATAAAAAAATTGATGAAAAGTACAAAATTATAAAATACTTCATGATTTATAACTCTAAAGGTTTTTTAAAAAAAACTATCAATATTATTTATCTTTTCTAATAATAAAATGAAAAGAAAAAAAAATCAAAAAATAATTAAAGAAGGGAAAAGAAAAGGAATGATGTCTTTACCTTGGACCTTTGGGCAATCACTAAGATTGTTATAACTTAAATCCAATGTCTCCAGGTGTTCCATAGCCTTGAACTCTGAGGATAAATTACAATTGTTCCACAGAGAAATGAAAATATATATGTACTAATTTTGTGCATATGTTAAAATAAAGAAGTTTTTGTACCATTATAATATACAATAATAACTTGAAAGAGCTACAATAGTAACTATATTTATCCTTTTTTCTAACCTTTTTATGTGATAAAAATATGATTTATTTTTTATTTTCTTTATAATTCTCTTTTTATATTGGTTTTGTAGTGAAATAATATGACTTGATCAACAAAATTTAGTTTGACTAGTCATACAGAAATTAAGTTTAAAAAAGAAAAAATTAGATTTTTTCAAATGCTTACAAAATGTAAATTTTAATTTAGAATATACTATAAAAATTAACATGTGTTTATCTTATTTTCCAATTCAATCAAAGTTTTCAATGTATTACTCTAAAAAAAAAAGAAAAAAAACAAGTCTTAAATGTAGATTTTAAGGAAATTATGGTTATAGACTTTAGAGTGGAGACTCTATCTCTGGTAGTCATAATTGAATAAAATTTTTCACATGTTACAAATTGTTTCAATTTAAGAAGATAAATACCTAAAAAAATTAAATAAATTTTTATTTTTTTAAGAAAAAATAAATATTTGATGAAAGATGGTGTTTATATGTTTCACAGTACCTTTAATTGGAAAAGATCCCTTAAAGCTATTCAATCCTAAGTTCAAAGTCCTTAAGGATCTAATTTCACCCAAGTACTATAAGATATTGTTTTGGAAGAAGTTGTTTGAAAGATTTAGGACTTCCAACTTCTTTAAACTAGAGATCTTCTCAAAACTTGTTGGAACAATTTTCATGGTTATGCAACAAATCTCTTGAATGAATGCAGAATAATTATGTTTCTGCCACTTTCAATGACCATTAGCAACAAGTTAGTTAGGAACCCACTGTGTACATGAAAACAAAGGGCTAAGAAGAAAAAGTAAAAGAAGTGTACCTTCTAATTTTTGCAGTCACTATATTTTAATTTTCGAGGCATGTACGTGTATAAACAAAACAACCAATGAAAATTAATCTAACTTCTGGTCAAACATTCAACAATAAAACCCTATAAATGCTAAGGCTTTCCTCCTTACTCAATTTTTATGTCTATATGGTTGTTATACTTATCTTTTTTTTTTTTTTTCATCTACATAGCTAAAATTAACTTTTACTTTATATTGAATCAAAATATATATATATATATATATATATATATATATATGTTTTATTTTTTATTTTCTTTACAATTCTCATTTTATTTTGGGTTTTGTACCGAAATGGAATGATATGACTCAACAATTAATAAAGTTTAGATTGACTAGTCAAAGAAAATTTAAGTTTAGAAAAGAAAAATCAAACCTTCTTTAAATGCTTACAAAATGAAAATTTTAATTCAAAATATATTTAAAAATTAACACATATTTATCATACTCTCTAATTTAATCAAAGTTTTCACTATATCACTCAAAAAAAATAAAATTTAAATATAGATTTTGAGAAAATTATGGTCAAAGGCATCAGTATGGAGACTTTGTCTTTAGTAGTCACATTTGAATAAAATTCTCATCCTTACTTAACATGTTACAAATTGTCTTAATTTAATAGGATGAATAACCAAAAGAATTAAATGTTTTTTTAAGAAAAAAATGTTTGATAAAAGATAGTGTTGTATATGTTTCTAAGTACCTTTGATAGGAAAAGATGCATTAAATCCATTCACACTCAAGTTCAAAGTCCTTAGGGATGTGATTTCATCTAAGTACTATAGGATATTGTTTTAGAAGTTGTTCCATGAAAGATCTAAGACTTCTAACTTCTTTAAATTGGAAATCTTCTCAAAACTTGCTAGAATAATTATTTTTGGTTATACTACAAATCCCTAAAATAGATGCAAAATAATTATGTTTTTGCCACTTGTAGTGACCACTTGCAATAAGTTGGTTTGGAACCCACTGTGTACATGAAAACAAGAGGCAAAGAAGAAAAAGTAAAAGAAGCGTACCTTCTAATTTTTGCATTCACTATATTCTAATTTCTGAGGCACATAAGTATATACAGAACAACTGATGAAAATTAATCTAACTCTAGTCAGGAACCCAATTGTCAAATCCCACAAATGCTAAGGCTTTTCTCCTCACTCAATTTTTATGTCCATCTAGTTGTTATATTTATTTATTATTTTTTAGTACAACCAAATCTAACTTTTAATTTATATCATATTAGAGAAATTATACTTTGTTTCTTTTTTCCTTTATAATTCTTTTTTTATGTTAGTTTTTGTAGTGAATGATATGACTTAACTATCAAAAAGGTTTTGTTTAACTAGTCAAAGAGAAATTAATTTAAAAAAGAAAAAGACCTTTTTCAAATGCTTACAAAATGCAAGTAATTCAAAATATACTAAAAAACAATTGACATGTGTTTATGTTACTTTTTAATTTAATCAAAATTTTAAATGTATTACTTAAAAGGAAAAAGGAAAAAGGAAAAAGGAAAAAAAATATAAATCTTAAATGTAGATTTTAAGGAAATTATGGTCATAAGCATTAGCGTGGAGACATTATGTCATGGTAGTCACATTTGAATAAAATTCTCCACTTTAAGTCTTCTTGACTTGTTACAAATTGTATCAATTTCTCTCTTTATTTTTTTTCTCTTTTCTTTTCTTTGAAGTTGAATCAAATTTCAATAATGCACAACTTTCATTAAATGTCCCTAAAGTTTCAACTTATATGTTAGATCTTTTACTTTTATTTACTATCCTTTTATCAAACTTAGTCTATGTAACAAAATAAATTTCTTGTGTCTTATAAATTTCATTTTACTCACTTTTTATATGATTTGACTAAGATTGATGTAAACAAAAATTTAGAATCATATTTATTTATATCCAAGCTTAATTCTTCAACATCAATAGAAGGGGATTTGTGAGTTATATGTACAAGAGGGTGTTTCATTTAATTTTTGGATCACTACTTAAGAATGTTTTTGGCTAATGAACATTACAATTTGAAATTTAAAAGGATAAATAACTAAAATAATTAAATGAATTTAAAAAAAAAAAGTTGGATGAAAGATGATGTTGTATATGTTTTTGAGTACCTTTAATTGGGAAAGATCTTCCAAAATAGTTGAAGTTTAGGTTCGAAGTCCTCATAGATGTAATTTCACCTAGGGCATGTAAAATATTGTTTTGGAAGTTATTTATTGAAAGATCTAGGACTTTCAACTTCTTCAAAATGAAAATCTTTTCAAAACTTGCAAGAATAATTTTCTTGATTATGCAACAAATCCCAAATAAATGCGGAATGATTATATTTCTGCCACTTACAATGACCCCATTATCATTCATACATTTACAAGACAAGTAAACCTTAGAAACAATTGAACCAATATATAATCATCACTTTCCTAACTAAGACTTTAAAACAATTTTTACCTCAAAAATCTCTAGTGTAACAGAAACTAGCTCAACTATGTCTACAAATTTGTATGGGTTTGGAATCGCTATGCACATGAAAACATGAAGCAAAAAAGGAAAAATAGAAAAACCTAACATGTGCCATGATTCGAGTAACAATCATTAAACTAATTCTCATGTAAGTCTAGATTGTGCAACTCCTCAAAAGGAAGAAACAAGGACACATTTAGAAACCAAATTATTTCACAATCATGATAATAGTAATATGGTTTGAGGCCAGTGTTACTGAGAAAGAGCTCAATCACTTGACCTCTGGTGCTATTACACTTGACTCATTCCCAACTACAATAGTCAGATGCCAGATTATCAGTCTAGGAAGGAAGCATTAGCTCTGTCCTCACTCCATTTGACTCAAAGTAATCCTTGATACTTAATAAACCCAACCTTTCTTCCACTAGGCAACTCCTATAACCACTTAAGCATATTAAATTGATTAGAACCCACAAAACACGTTTCTCAGAAAAACAAAACTCCATTGTCATGCAAATTAACAAGCACAAAAAGAACTAAAAATTTTTCTTAATTTTTGCACATCCCATTGTAATTGCTCAGGCACCTTATATATAGAACAACACATGAAAATGAGTTAATTTTGTAATGCCAGACTCAACTCAGCATGTTGTGTCATAAAAAGGTACACCAAATGAGAACATCACTTTCACAATATGCCAACTAAAAGAAGTCAATTTTGTAATATTATCTCAATCCCTAAAGTTTCTTTGTTTTACTTATGTCTTTTTTTTTGTTAATTCTTGTTTCTCATACTTTCACAATACGAAAGGTATAGCAAATGAGAAGCACTTGTTGTGTAATGAAAGGTGAACCAAATGGGAAGCACATGTCGTGTAATGAACCAAATGGGAAGCACACATTGTGTAATGAAAGACCAAATGGGAAGCACTTGTTGTGTAATGAAAGGTGAACCAAATGGGAAGCATATGTCGTGTAATGAAAGGTGGACCAAATGGGAAGCACATGTCGTGTAATAAAAGGTAGACCAAATAAGAAGCACTTGTTGTATAATTAAAGGTAGACCAAATGAGAAGCATCACTTTCACAATATGACAACAAAATTAATGGTTACATTAGTGTAATCGGTAGAAAAAAATAAGAATCAGATGAGAAGAAAAATCTTTGTATCTGATTTATTAACATTTGATTACTATCCTTAATGCATCTTGCTAAACATGTCATGAGTCCTAATTGATCAAAAAGGAGTCAACATTGTTATGACAAAGTCAATTGCACATGCCATGCAATAAAAGTCTTTGTATATGACTTAGAAGAGAAGAAAAAGTTTTTGTATTCGACTTGGTAGCATTCCTAAAGAAGAAAAGTGAAGACATAAATTATATATATGTTATGAGATGTTATAACACAACAATTAACTACATGTAATGATAAATTATGCCTCCTTTACATACTTATAAAATTTGAATTTTAGTTATAAATGTACCAAAAAAAAAATACATATTTATTTTACTCTCAAAGTCTCAAAGATATATTTTAAAGAAATTATTGTCATAGGCATTAGTTTAAGGTAAGTTTAAGACATCATAAAATATAAACTAATTAGTTCGATCTCACTATATAATAGGCTAGTCTAATTCCATCATTAATGATATGTGAAATAAAATTTTAATGAAATATATGTAATATTTTCTTGAATTTAAAGTGAAAGATAATGTAATGATTTCTTTAACAAATAATTTGATTATTTTCTCTCTTTTTTGACTCTCTTTTGTATATGACTTATCTATTTAATCAAGCCAAATCATGAAAACTATAAATATAAAGGAGATTTTAATGTTAATGTAATGGGCATAATTTGTAAAGTTGGAATAGTTTTTTAACAATTAAAATTTAAAAAATTGCTTGTAAAAATGAGTTATAAGAAAGTCATAACTTCTAATTGATATTAATGTTTCATTAATGCAACTATGTCCCACTAATCCACTAATTTTCCTATTTTTGTTCAAAAAGGATGACCTTGACCTACCATTGCTATAATTAAATGATTATTTTTTATGCTAGATGCTTAAGTCTATTGTTTATGAACATCACACCATTAAGATATTTTCTTCTTGTATTTATTATATTTATTTATTTATTTTTATAGAGATACATATACATAATTTTTAATTATATAAATTTATTTTTCTTTCTTATTTCAACTAAATCTCATTTATTTTTTTTAAAATTTTTACCTACATTTAACATAAATTTAACTTAATTTACTTAAAAATTAAGTAGCCGAGATTTAAAAGGTAGGCAATTAAGGAGTAATTTCTTACGTGACTTCACTTGCAAAGACTCCCTTTTTAATAGTGATACATACAAAGTAGACAAGTTTAATGCTTGCTCAACTTTCTAAAGTTTATTGGTATATCCTTTGTCATGTAATTAAAGATAAATCCAATGTAAACATATATGTTGGATTTTGTTTTTGACACCAACTCAACTTGCATTGGATTCTTTTATCAAAATATAAATATTTAAGGTACAAAGACATTTTTTTTTACAATATTATATATCGTGAATAGTTAGTATAATGTCATGAGGCATTCCAAAAAGGATCAATTAAAAGATACAACTGCATAATTTAACAGCATACCTAGACAACATTTAACTCCTTAAGCCATACAATATGTATAGGACAAGGATCTAGTCTCCCTTTAATAATTGCCTTGTTAGAGAGAGAATAGAACCAACCATTCCTCCATTTCAACTGCAAGATTTTAGTGAGAAAGACGGAATTAGAATTTTTATTTTTCATCCAACTACACAAAAGGAAAGGACTCCTTTTGCACTTAACTCTTTGTATTCCAATGGTAACTAGACTCTAGGCTCAATTCTCCTAGGACAATGGCAAAGAAATGGGTACTAGGGGAGGAGACAAGGCTCCCAACATCAAAATTTGAAGAAACAATCTTCTTCAAATATTTGAGTAAAGTATAATGACCAAAATAATGATCTAACAATTAGATGAATACTCACTAATCATGTATTATATTCAACTACACTGTATGATTCATGTATTTGAATTTTTTTTAAAAAAAATCTCAATTTATGAGACTTTAATGTTGTGCGATATGCGATAAGATAGGATGTATGGTTGACGTATTATAATTTGCTAAACTAAATGATACCTTAAATTTCTTTATATATTTTGTTTTGCACAAAAGTTCTCATTTCATAAGAGATAGATGGAACCACTATTAGATGAATATCGTAGATAATTGCATCAATTTATTGAATTCCTATAAAAAGAAATAAGTGGTAAGATAGCCACAAACAAACATTCATCCTCAATATGCAAAAACAATAAATACTACAGCTAAAACACTTTACCTATTTAACGACTGTTGGGAAGTGGGCAACAGCCCGGGAGTAAGCACATAATCTTTCTTCTATAGCAGCATCAAATGTAACCCCCTTTTCTGCAACTGCTGCAGAAGCAAGTTCTGCAATAAGTCTGGACACCTAAAACCATAAATAGTGCCATAACTAACTCATTTCGTGATACAACTGTAACTTATAATCATGGACTTGATGTTAGTGATGTTGATGCAGGAAAGCTAGGAGGGCAGAATTTAAGGTTGTTGGGGTCTAGATTTTATTAGAGTTTGGGAAATTGAAATTTTAGGATGTTAAGTATGGAATTTAAATTTGTATCACTCAATGTATATTGGATAAATTATGAAGAGCAATAAAGATTGAAAAAACTTGTTAGTATCTCACTAATAGAATTAAAGAACTGCTAGCATCATACTCAGAACTTCTAGAATCAATCTTACTCCAAGGACAAGACAAGAGAGCCTCACACTTTAAAGGTGAAAATTACCAACAGTCCAAAAAAACCCCAAATTAACCTCTGAAAATATCGTATAAACCCTATATGCAGAGACTAATTAAACTTATAATCATTATAGAATTTGCACACCCTTGATTGATTAGGAATAGAAAATTTGCCTAATAGGAAATCTAATCAAAAAAGATAGGCAAAGCTACTCCAATTACTAGGTTGACTTTTGAAACAAAACTATGAAAGCAAGGCTTCTGCAAGAAGTGAATGGTAGTGCTACAATAATAACAAAAACAATCTTTATTAAGAACCCATTCTACCCAAAAACTTTAAGTTGTTAAGTAAGACCCAAGATATGGATTATATGTTATACTCCGACACACCCCCTCATGCAAAATGTGAGCGAGCGTGATTCAAACTCATGATTACTTGATCATGAAGACTCTAATAACTTGTCAAGAAATCATTCCACCCCAAAGTTTAAATTGTTAGGTAAGTCTCAAGATATAGGTCATTTATTATACTCCAAATCTTCAACAACATTGTCAAAATATAATTTGTAATTTTGGTCAAAGTTAAGAAATCAAACAAAAAGAAAATTCTAGAAAATTATATTAAGGAAAAGAAATTAGGAAATCTTTCATGTTTAAGGAACCACCATGCAAGCTAAGCAATAGTTATAAATTTATTGCTGAGAGACTAAGAAATTATACTTATGAAGGAAGTCAAAAAAAAAATACGACTCATGAAGATGACAAAGAAAACTATATGTAAACATGGACTTCATAACCTTAGAAAAAGAAGAAATAGGCTTAAAAAATAAGAAATCCAATAACTATTTGCAAGAGGAGCAACCCCACAAATCCACACAAATACTTTCACTCTGTTTTGCCCTTTTTTTTTTTTTGAAGCTTTCTGAAAGTTGCCACCTAATAATTTATCCAATCATGCATTTGACACAAGTGGTCTCAAAGTTACATCCAAAGGGCGCACTGTCAAGAGTTTGCAGCTAAAGTTTCTTGAAAATCAAATATTATATCCCCCTTGATTAAAAAAACCAAAAGCTTTTATGTGAAAATAGTTAACATCAATTTTTGGACACAAAAAATTGTATGACATTGTTTCAACACTAGCAAGCCCAAAAAGTTGTCGAATGAACCCTTCATTCCTAAAGTCTCAATTTAGTCCTTTCCTTACGAATTTGACTCATCTATCAAAAATTGTGCACTCTTGTCCTAGTAAAATCATGGCCACAGATAATCCTATTACCATCTTCATATAAACTCAAAGTCAAGTTTTAATATTTGATGGAGAATTCTATGAATATTGAAGCTTGCGAAAGAAGAAGATCTTTATCTCACAAATTTTGTGGTAGTCGCTAATTATTATTAGTAACTACCAATAGAAGAGAGTTTTATAAGGAGGTCCAATAGGAGATGAAAGAATATAAGTAAAATGTCAAGAGAGATGCAAGTACAATGAGGATCATCCAACAAGCTGTGCGTAAAATTATTTTTCCTAGAATGTTTAGTGTCAAAAGCCAAAAATGCATGAGAAATATCACAAAACGAATTCAAAGGCTCAAAACTTCGAAATATGCGAAGACAATTTGATAAGCTTTTTATGAAAGAGAGTGAAAGCATTCAAGGTTTCTGTTTAAGAATTGCTAAAATAGTCAACCAAATCAAGAGCAGTATTGACAATATTGATTAAAAGAAGGTTGTAAAACAAATTCCACCAAGTTTAATTTCAAATTTGAGCATATCATTGCAGTTATTGAAAAAACACAAGATTTGTTGAAAATTATCCTGCACAAGTTAATGGCACGAGCGAAGAATAGGAAATTTTTTTAGTCAATTACTGGAGCAAACATTTCAATCCAGAATCAAAATTAAATGATAAACAACTTTCAACAATGGAGAGAGAGAGGCACATATCAAAATCATAATCAACAAGGACAAGAAGATCACTGTAGAGGAAAGAGAAAAATTCAATACTAACAAAATGCAGTCTTTCATTTCCATAGACTTCATGAAGAGCATTGATACACATAGATTTACCAACTCAAACTCTTTCAATTAGCAGCAAAAGGTACGTTCTTTTGGTTGCAAAGACAAAGGAATCAAAAGAAAATTGGCCGTGAGATACAGTCTAGGAACCCAATGGTATATCAAAACATAAGAATCACACTATTATAGAGATGGCAAGAAGCAAGCTTAAAGGAAAACAACTTTTTGACAAGTTTTTGGTTGAAGCAACCATTACAGCAATTTACAATCTCAATCGATCACCAACAACATTAGTTCAAAACAAAACACCATTTGAAGCAGACATAAAGGGAAGCTACAAGTGAGTCATCTCAAAGTTCTTGGTTGCATTGCTTACTCTCATATTCCTTCTCAAAATAGAGAAGTTTGATGAAAGATGAGAGTAATGTATCTTCCTTGGTTATGATGATGAATCTAAAGGATATCATTTGTTTAACCTAACAAGAAGCAATGGTGATCCTGTTGAAGTGACAAATCCCAAATTGCCATGCTTGAGATCATCAGTTCAAATTTCCTCAAATTAAGAATCACTGCAAAGAAAGGTACTTAGACTCAATGAACTGCATGAATCCTTTAATGTTTACAAGTGAACTAAAATTTTGAAGTAGGTGCATAACAAGACATATGGAACAAGGCAATAGATGAAGAGATCAAGATGATTCAAAAAAAATCATAGATGGGAGCTAGTAGACATGCCAAAAGTAAAACTTGTGATCAAACAATTTTCAAAAGAAAATTTAAAGAGATAGCTCAAATAAAAAAAAAAAAAAAAGGCATATCCTGTTGCAAAAGGTTATTCGCAACAACCTGGAGTAGACTTTCATGAGAGATATGAACTAGCTACACAGAAGGAGACAACTAGAAAATTTCTTACAGTTCAAATGAATTAGAAGTTTTTCAGCTAGATGTAAAATCAGTATTATTGCATAGAGAATTAGAAAAAGTGTAGGTGGAGCAATCTAAAAGCTATATGAATAATAGAATAAAGAACAAAGTTTATTGACTCCTTAAGGCTCAATATGGAGAAAAGCAAGTACCTTGAGCAGGGAATAGCAATTGATAATTATTCTTAGCAAAATGGATTTCAGAGAAGACCAGGTGAAGCATCTTTTTACATAAAGAAGGGATGTACCAATGATATTCTTATTATTTGGATATATATGCATGATTTGGTTTATGTTAGTATTAACCCAAAGATAATTGAAGAATTTAAAAGTGCTATGATAAAAGAATTTGATTGACTGACTTGGGACTCATGAAATATTTTTTGGGAACCCAAGTTAAGCCAACAAAAGGAGAAATTTTCATTTCTCAAGAAAAATATGTAGAAGACTTGCTCAAGAAATTTCTCATGAGAAGTTGTAAACTAGTGTCAACACTGATGCCCCTAGCTAACTTCATCATGCAGCATTCAAAAAAATTTTGTGGCATATCTAATGAACTAAGAAGCTGAGAATAATGTGAATGCATCCAACAAAAAGTTTGAGAATTTATTGGTAGAGATTGGTCAGGATCACTAGATGAGAAAAAGCACAGCAGGATACATGTGCACCTTGGAAACTAAGCTAATTTATTGGAATTCCAAGAAATAAAAGGGAGTTGCATTGTCATCTGCTAAGGAAGAATACACTGGAGACTAATGTAGTTTGTGAAGCAATTTGGTTACGACAAATGCTATCAGATTTGCAATGTAAAGATAAAGATCCAATATGATTATCTAGTGTTATAATATGTCAATAATAGCCATGTAAGGGATCTAGTGTCTAGTGTACACACAAAGCACATCAAACTAAGCCATCATTTCACATGGTCAATAAAGGAGAAGTCATAATGGAGTTCATCAACACAAATGATCAACCAATAGATATTCTTACCAAAGGAGTTATAAGAGAAAAGGTCAAGAAAAAATTCAAAATTACAAATTAAGAGGAGGTGTTAAAAGATAATTTGTAATTTTGGTCAAAGTTAAAGATTGAAGCAACATGAAAATTACAAAATATCTTCAATGTAAATGGAAAACAATTTGAGAAACCATTCATGTTAAGGAACCTTAAGGCAAGCTCAACAATAGTTATGTAACCGTAATTTAGAGAGTTCCAAAAATTGCATCAACAAAGTAATGTAAAGTCAAAGAAATTCAATTCATGAAGTCCATAATGAAAACTATATACAGACATGTATGTTATAGGCTGAAAACATGAGAAATTCAAGAATTAGTTACAACAGCAGTAGTAGCTCTGCATAGACATACAAATATATTCACTCTGTTTTCATTGCTTTTTTAAAAGTTTTCAAAAGTTACCGCCTTATATTTAAAAGTTACTCTTCATTCAATTATACACTTGACATAATAGAAACAATGTTAATAAGTCTACAAAATACATAACCAAGATTTAGCATACCAACAAATACATACTTCCCATATAAGAAAAATTTGTGTCATCAATGTGAATAAGCCCCAAACAAGTGGATTGGTAGATAGACTAAATTGAAGAACCAAAAAAACTAATCCACTCCAACTCAACCCATCAAAGGACTATGAAGTAGTCCATCCAAGAATTAGCCCTTAAAATTGGCATGGAACTATACAAAATTTATGTAAGAACTAAAGTTCAAGTGTGCTATATTCCATTTCAGAGGCAACTTTACCTCTAAGCAGAATTCCTTCTTCATAACACCAATAGTTGCTCCAAGATGGTGAGCTCCAACAAACATAAATGCTGAGATTCTAATCAACTTTTCCAACATTTGCTTTAGGAAAGCTTCCTTGGCAAGAACCTGATAACATGAATAAAATTACAGATTTCCTTGACACCATTCATAACTGTTAGAATCTTGAGTGTGGTATACTTGCAAATGTACTTGCTTCAAGCTTTTAGGTCATATGGGCAAGCCTAGATCCTCCATAGCATCCCCACACATCAAAGAGGTAAGACATCTTCTAAATTTCTAATAGAATTATTCCAAAATTGTAGTTCGTAATGCTTCTAAAGACATAGTATAAAGCCCACACTGACTAACATCTAGCCCAACATAATGAAAATTCTTTGATGAATATCTAATGCCTACGTGATCCCTATCAAACTGAAAGCTTAAGTTACAAAATAAAGTTGCAAGAAAGAAAGCATGTCAGCTTGAAGAATTCCTAAAAACTTGTATTGTAGACATTAACATGTTTAGTTGTTTAACTATAATTTATACTCACCTTATTGATAATATTAATTATGTGAAAATTTAGTTATTACTAAAGTTTTGATAGATAACATAATGCTCAATTTTATTTCAATTAGTGACTATTCTTTTATTTTATTGCATGTTTTTATATTATATTTTATTTTTAGGTATTCAATTTGTTGAGAGGTAATGATTTAATGTATAATAGATTTTTTATTAATGTCATGTTCATTATTGTGTTTGAGGTAGTAAGTGTAAATTAGCCATTAGAGGAGTACCAATCAAGAAATGAAGAAGCTCCTCTTAAGATTGCATCCAAAAAAAGGAAGATCTAAAAACTACATGCATGTCTTTATTCACTAATGGGAAGCTCAAATGGAAACATCACACCTTTAGAAGTAATTGATGGTAATTTAGTCATATCCTATCTAGCACTCTAATATCTCCAAAGAAATATGTAGATCTATTATCACTAACCCATAAGAAAGTGACATTAAGTTTTGTCCAAATTTTCTACTTATATACTTTTGTTAGGAATGATTTTTTTGATTCCTACAAAATATGCAAATCAAAATGGGCACATTTTTCTTTCAAAAGATTAGCTTTGCTAAATTTATAAGTGCACATGAAATATTATATCACACCAAATTATAGTGATTAGGTTAGTGTATTATCAAATTTTTTCTTTTTTATTAGTATTCTGAGAAGCAATTAGAGACCGAAAAAATGTAAGAAAGAAAAAAATATAGAAGAAGTTTAGGAACAATATAAGGATTGCCTTTAAGATAATTATAGGATTAATACTTTGAAAGTTCCAAATTAATAATTACATGCATTGCATATGATGTGCATTATAATTAACATTAGTTAATAGGAATTCTCCAAAATTCAACCCTAAATCCCTTCTTTCTCTTATCCCATTAATGTAAATTCCTTTACCATAATTCCCTTCTTTTAAACTCACTACTCATAAGAATTATGCTAATGACAACGTTGTTTTGGACATAGGAAAGCATATTCACACATTTACACATTTATCTTTTCTAAGAAAAATATGATTTTTTGATCTAGACTAATTTTCATACATTACTAATAGAAAATCAAAGTGATACACCACAGCTTAAGAAAAATCAAACCAAGGCACTTGGAATAGCTAATATGACTGCTCAATAATTAACAATACAATAAAAAAAAATTAGTGAAAAGTGTTAGAATCAAGAATCACATTTTAAAATTAAATAAATAAATAAATCAACAAAATAGTAGAACAAGTAGCAAGTTTGGAAAAAGATACACAAGTAAAAGTCATCAGCAAATGAACCAACCAATGTAGCCATAAACAATTGATCCCTCAGAATAGGTCTATGGCATAATGATAGTCAAACTAAAACATTACAATCACTCATAAAAAAAAAAACATTGGACAATCA
>JBAPLJ010001636.1:0-10014 GCA_037832345.1 Rhizophora mangle | reverse complement strand
ATAAACTGATTGTGTGATGTTTGTTCTGAATTATATTTGGTATGTGTTTCAATTGCAATTTCTTGAGATCTTGAATGGTCACATACTTGGACTTGGTTTATAAATGGAAATTCTTTTTAGAGAGTAGCATGGGCTTGGCCTTTCCCAACAGGCTTACTTAGCCTATAAATGGGCTTAGGGTTTTGAATTTACTTTTACATTAGTCCAAAGGGTTTGGAAAGGACTTTGTTTTAACTATTTAACATGTGTGTAAGTATTACATATATAAACAAATTATTTTAGACCGCTGTTGCAGAGAATTAGTCTAACTTTGTTTCAAGAGAGAAAGATAAAATTTTCCTATCTATCCCTCTCTCCTTATATATATATATATATATATATCATCTTTTCTTTAAAAAAAAAATATATTGTCTTGATTAAAAAAATTATTTATTACTTTAAATTATCTCATATTATCATTAGTTGCAATTTCAAAGAAAATTTTTTATTCTTTATTTAAATTAAAATATTTTATGACATTGTAAAAATTTATATACAAAGGTTTTAAAAAAAATTAAATAATCTAATATTTTTGTGAGCATGATTTTCCTAACAAAAAGAAAAAAAATTCATCAAATACATGTACTAATCTTATTTTCTTTCTTTCATATTTTTGTGGAAAAGTAAAATAACTATTAAAATTAGGTATGTGTTAAATTAACTAGTTTTAGACATATGATAATATATTTAATTTAAAGAAATTTAAAATTAACACATTATATTTAGATTAATTGTAATAATTTCATTTTGCATTGTTCTAGTAAAAGTCAAAATCCAACTCCATTGGCCAATGGACCCTTTTGATTTGGACAAAGAACAAGTGCTTTCCAAATCGACACCCACTGATGGCCTCATTATTTGATCCTTATGCCTGTAATCTAATAAGGCATAATAGCTCTACTACCATTGATAGAAAATTATAGAAATACTATAATTTTATTAATTTGATAAAAACATCATACAATAACTGAGAAGCATATACATAATAATATAGATAACATGTTTTTATACAATCATAGACACCTAAATTTACCCAAGTAGTCAAACTCAAATTAAACTCAACTATACTAACTTCTAACTTCTATCATAATAAACTCCTATTCTAGATTAACATCAACATTCCCCCTTAATCCTAATTTGGTGATGCTCTCAATCCTAAACTCTACTTTAGCTTGACAAATGCTTCATTCTTCAATAGATTTATGAGAATATTAGCCACTTGATCTTCAACTTTGCAATAAACCAATTCAATCTCTTTTTTATCAACTTGAACTCTCAAAAAATGAAAATGAGTATCAATGTGATTGTTCCATGCTTTAAGGGCTTGTTTCAAGCCATAAAGTGCTTTCTTCAGTTTATTCACTTTCTCTTCACTTCATTTCTTCACAAAGCCTAAAAGTTGCTTGACAAACACTTTCTCTTTAAGAGGACCAATGAATTTTCCAATGATTATATGGAGCCAAAGCAATTATTAGTTAGATAGTTTCCATTTGAGTAACATGGGAGAATACCTTGTGATAATCATAGTTAGGTCATTATTTAAATCCTTTTGTGACCAATCTTGCTTTATACCTCTCTACTTTTCCACTAAACTTTTTCTTAGTCTTAAAGATCCACTTCACATTAATAGCTTTCTAACCTTGTGGAATAGTAGGAATCTCCCATGTAATATTCTTTTCAATTACCTTGATTTATTCATTCATGGAATTCACCTACTTTGTATCTTGAATTGCCTCATCAAAAGACATTGGTTCACAATCTATAAACATGGCAAAATGCATGAAATCCTTATCATCATTATTAACATTATCAAGAATTACCTCATAAATCTAATTGAATTTTGGTAATTTCTCCTTGGTCTTTCATTCTCTTGTATAGCTTATGGCATAGAATTCTGTGCACCAATTAGTAAGACTTCTCAATTTATAGTGGGGATTATAGCTTGAGTTTCCTCTTCACCCAAAATAACAATTGGACATCTCTAAGACTTATTTTGCTCCTTAACATCAAAGTTCCAAGCTTCAATGACAATAAAGGTCACATCTCTACTCACAATTACCTTCTTCAACATAAGATTAAATAACTTAAATCCTCCTTTTATGTAGCTAAGAAAGATTGTCTTCACTCTTTGATCATTTAACTTTGTCCTTGTCTTTACTATATGTGAGTATAAGTAATAAAACCAATTACCTTGATATGTCTTATACTAGGCTTAAAAGTGCTTAGTGCGTCTTCAGGAGTAACAATTTGAATACTTGTTGTTGGCAATCTATTCAACAAGTAAGTAGAACATAATACAACTTCTACCTAAAATGTATTAGGAACTCCTTTGGCCTTTGACAAGCTTCTTGCTATATTCATTAGTGATTTATTCTTTCTTTTAGCAACTCTATTATGTTATGGGGTATAGAAAATTATGACTTCATGCTTTATTCCCTATGCGCTTCACAGTATTCCTTTAACTCATTAACAATATACTCACTACCTCTATTAGTTCTCAAAATTTTAATATAATACCCACTCTATCTTTCAACATAAGCCTTAAACTTCTTAAAATAATCAAACACCTTAAACTTTCTTTGCATGTAATAAACTCATGTCTTTTTTGTCAAATCATCAAAAAAGGTAAGAAAATACCTATTGTTACCATATAATAAAACACTCATTGGGCCACAAACATTAAAGTGAATAAGTTGAAGTGCTTGTCTTATATGTCAATTCCTTATCACAAATGGTTGTCTACTCTATTTTGCAATAATACATGCTTCACAAATCTAATTGGAATGATGCATTACAGGTAAGCCTATTACAATGTTCCCTTGTACAAGCAACTTTAAATTGCAAAAATTTAGATGGCCAAAATGAAAATGCCATAACCAAGACTCTTCTTTGATAATAGCACTAAGACAAGTATAAACATTAGTGACAATATCAACTTGAAACATTCAGTTTTTATTAAAGGAGATTTAAGAATGAGTGTACCTCTCCCAACAAGAATTGAGAGATAGTCATCACATAATTATACGTTATACCCCTTTTCAAGGAAATAACTTAAACGTAATCCATTGTTCTTCATGTTTGGTACATAAAATACATCTAAGATGTAATTATGATCCCCATTCTTCAACTTGATAAGCATTTGCCCCTTTCCCATCACTGGAACACAACTACCATCAATAAACTTGACTGTGAAATGGATTAACTCATCAAGATCAACAAAGATCTTTTTCTTTCTGCGTATGTGATTGGTACACCTAATGTCAACGAACTAGGTATTGTAGTTTGGTGTTTTAGTAGTTGTAGTAACCATTATAAATACTTCATTTTCATCATCTAAATCTCCTTTTTGTGCATAATGAGCTATCTGATATGCTCTTAAGACTTGTACTTACTAGTATAGTGACCATGCTTATGACATGAGTAACACTCAATATGAGATTTGTCATACCTTCCTCTACCATAGCCTCTTCCTTGACCTTGACCTTGACCTCAACCTCTAGATGATTTGTCTAATCTTCTTTGGCCATTGTATTGATTGTCACCATCTCCATAGTTGTTATAGTAACTTTCTCTAACTCTATTGTTGCAGTAATTACTACCATGTCCTTATCCTTTACCACAAGAAGAATCATGCTTCTACATTGATTAATCACTCTAATTACTTTTGGTAAGAGCCTAACTTTGAAGTGCTTGCTTTATTGGCTTTTTAATGTGATTCTCATTCATGTGTCATTCATGAGCTCACAATGTGCTTATTAATACATCAATTAACATTTGAGACAAATCATGCGCTTCTTCTATAGCAACTACTGTATGATTATACTGCGATGTGAGTATCCATAAGATCTTCTCAACTTTCACCAAATCATTTAGTTGTTATTCATAGATTCTCATTTTATTCATTAGGGCAAGAACACTACTTATATAAACTAGAACTAGTTTTAAAACTTCCATATGCAAAAGTTCAAACTAACGTCATAAGTTTAAAGTTTCACTTTTTTAACTTGGTCTACACCTTGGAATGATGTTGTTAAGATATCCCATGCTTACTTTGATGACGTTACTCTTACAATCTTCTCAAAAATTTCATCATTCACCCCTTAATGGATGAAATAAAGTGTCTTTATGTCCTTCTTTTGTAACTCTTGGTGAGTAGCTTTTTGTGTTTTTGTGGCATCTATTATGAGTTATATAACTCCATTCTCCATAATACTTAGCAATTCATTGTACTTGAACAAAACTTTCATTTACACACACCATTAATTGTAATTTTTCCCATCCAATACAAGAATTGAAATAAGGATTGTGCTATTCATATTGAAATTCATGACCTTTTTTTATTTGGCCCTCCAAACTTTTGTTATTTGTAATGCATCCCCAAAATTTTGTAATTTACAATCTAACCCCTTTAAATTTTTTTATTTCTAATTAAACCCCAAACATTTTCTATTTTTAATCAAACCTCTCAAATTTAACATAACAATAAGGAGGACCAAGCTTGTCCAAGATGATAACAATGCGTTGGTGAGTTAAAGAGGTAAAGTAGCAACCTTTGAGTATAAATCATCAAGTTTGGGCAACAATGATGAGTGGCAACAACAAAATTGGTGGTGGAAAATAATGGCAAACCTTTAGAATTTTTTAGATCTACAATGTTTAGAGTTTTTTCAAGACATGTGGTGGTCAATGGCAAATCTCTAACAATAACAAGCAACAATTTTTGTGACTTTTGTAACTTCAACAACTTTTGTGGTGGCTTCAGCAACTTTTAGGATAATTTTGACAAGACTTATATGTTTTCTCTTGATCCAAATCAAATTACCCATTATGATGCTGGCTCTTAAATTGAAGTGGCTTTGATACCATAGATAAGGCACAATAGTTTTGATACCACTAATATAAAATTATAGGGATATTATAATTTTATTATTATGATAAAAATGCCACATAATAACTAAGAAGAATACATATAATAATATAGACAACATGTTTTTAAATAATCACAGACACCTAAATCTACCCAAATAGTTAAATTCAAATTGGATGTAACTAGATAGACTTCTATCATAATAAACTTATAATCTAGTTTAACTCTTATTATGGATTAACATTAACACAATCAGTGAGTTTCATTTAATATCAATTCTGGTTCCATCATATTATACGTATGTTTTTGTTTGGGAATATTTATTGATTAATGTATTAGAATTAATGTTTGTGTCTAAATTTTGTTGAAGAGAGGTGTCATTAGGAAGTAAAACAAAGGTGCTTCATTCAAGTTCTTAATTCCTCTAATTTACGCTCCTATTCTTCCTTTTACTAAACTCTCCACTAATTTTTTTGTGATATTTTTTCTTTCATTTTCTAGATGATTCACTACATTTTTTTTGATTTTTGATTATCCAATTTGGCTTTTGTAGGTGATTATAGTGTTTTAGTTTGACTCTCATTATGCCATATACTTATTTTAAGGGATCAATTGTTTATAGTTGTGTTGGCTGGTCCATTTGCTCTTGGCTTTTACTTATGTATCTTTTTCCAAACTTGCTGCTTGTTCTACTTTTATTTATTTATTTAATCATTTAATTATTTTTTGAATGCAATTCTTATTTCTAATACTTTTCACTAAGTATTTTTTTATCATATTGTCAATTATTATGCAATCATATCAGCTATTCCATGTACTATGGTTTTGGTTTAAACTTTTCTTGGGTTGTGGGGTATCAATTTGTTTTTCTATTAGTGATGTATGAAAATTAGTCTAGATCAAAAAACCATGTTTTTCATTGGAAAGATAAAATGTGTGAATGGTTAGCAGTTGCAACTAAAGTAATTGTAACAAATATGATACACATGCATTCAAGTAGTTAAAAAGAATAATTGTTACAAATTGTTTGAGAATATGCTTTCTTATGTGCAAAATGACATTGTTTTAGCATAATTCTTATGATCACTAAGTTTAAAAGAAGGGAATTATGGTAAATGAATTTACATTAATGGGCTAAGAGAAAGAGGGTATTTGGGGTTTGGACAATTCCCATTAACTAATGTTAATTAAAATGCATGTCATGTGCAATGCATGTAATTACTAATTTGGAACTTTCAAAGTGTTAGTCCAATAATTATCTCAAAGGTAATCCCTTTATTGTTCCTAAACTTCTTCTATTTATTTTTCAATCTTGAATTTTTTTTGATCTACAAATGTTTGCTAGATAACAAATAAAAAAGAAAAAAATTGATTGTACACTAAGTTAGTCACTAAAATTTGGTGTAATACAATGTTGCATGTGCACGTATAAATTTAGCAAAGCCAATATTTTGAAAGACAATTGTGCCCATTTTGATTCACATAGTTTGTGGGACATTAGCCATATGTACACTTACTGCCTCCATCACAATAATAAATGTGACATTAATACTTAATTTGTTATAAGTTAGATCAATACATCTCTAATTAATTGAATACATAAAAATAAAATATGATATAAATACATGAAATAAAATAAAAAAAGAGTCACTAATTGAAATAAAATTGAGCACTATGTTATCTATCTAAACTTTAGTAATAACTAAATTTATACATGATTATTATTATTAATAAGGTGGGTATAAATCATAGTTAAACAACTAAATACATCAACATATGCAATGCATATGCAATGCAAGTATCAGCCACCATTTCTATCATGAAAATCTTTCATAACCATATTTATATGTTATCACTAATACCTTATTTTCTAAGCTTAGCAATAATGATTGTCAATATTATATTATATTACAATGATAATTACAAATTCCAATGTATCTTACAAAAGTTTACAATTGAAAGAAATGTCACCATATTGGACCAATTAAACATGTCAAGGGAGTCCCAAGAAGACAAGAACTAAATTATATTGAAAGACAATAAAGAAAAAAGAAAAAAAAATCTACTTATGAGACAATGGCCTGTGAGAACCATCCTAAGTAGTTGCTAGAGAGCTACCCGTCTGAGTAAGGCTTAAACTCAAAAGTAAGGCAACTGGTGATCGAGGGGTGATACATGGTGTCGTGAAATGATGACGTGTCAGTAGTCAACATGTGAAGCTATCTTGCCTTTTCCTCCATGAAGCATCTTAGAGCCAACCGAGATTTGGATGGTTTAGTCTTAGTCTCAGATCTAATCTCTTCTTTCATTAGGACATCATTGTCTACCTTATCCTTAAAGCCAATGTAGTTAGCCTACAAGGACTAGCCAATGAGAGAGGCCCTCCTTGAACATTTTTTTCAAGGAGAATTTCTAGGGAGTCATAGGACTAGCTAGAGTCTTAGGCTTTGAGGGAGGCATATAGCCATCTAATCCTTTTGATGGATCATCAGATCACTAGCATAAACCATCATCAATCTCTCCCCTATTGATATCCTCTACATCTATAATACATCTTCCATTATTGATCTCTAATTAGGGACCATAGATACACAAGACATGGCTATTTGCAACAACTATACCATCTTTTCCTTAATGTTATCGAGCATCATCAACTCCATGTCAAACAACTTAGGCCTCCATTCCTCCCAAACCACTGATTGGGCCACCTAGGCAAGTCAATGCCTTCCTTGCTTAGTAAGGCTTGATTGGGTGCCTTGCCAATCAAGAGGTTAAGGAGCAATACAATGAAACCACGCACATTAGCGATAGCCTACCATATGGCTGGAAGGAATAGAGGTCCCAAATAATGGATTCAAACAAAAGTCCAAAACCAAGCATCATGGTATGGCTAAAGTAGTATGTTAGCCAATTTAATGTTGTCATGGACCATTTTGCCTACCACATGGAGGTGGGCTAGGCTTTTTGTTGTGCTTGGTGATATTCTCATTCTGTTGCCTAGTCTAGTAGAGTTAGCCTGAACCTCTATTATCTACAATGTTGTTGCTAAAGTTTCAATTACCCAATGCAAATAAAATATTTTGTATAAGAATGAAAGAAAAAGGATAAGTATTTCACTACCACTAATAAGGGAAAAAAGAAATAGGAGAATTATGTAAGCCTTAAATTTTGACAAAAAATGGCACAAACACCTTGGTGAATGGTCAAAATGCCCTTTAAATGAATGGTTAAGGTTACATGGCTTACAAGTTTGTTCCAATTAGTTTTGATTGACCAAAATTTTTAAAATTTATCAAAATTATTTTTTTCACTAAAAATATATTATTTCATAAGTTAATAAAATTTTAAATTATAAAATATTTTAAAAAATAATAATAAAAAACCAACATTTAAAAAAAATAATTGAAACCAATTTTCATATTAATTCAAACTATATTAACCAAACTAGGTTTAGAAATTTTACACTTAATCAAACAAAATGACATTCCCTCCCTTATTGAATTGTAATCAATTGTCAAAAACAAAATTCAAGTAGACACAATAATAATATTACATAAACATATGCCTTTATTATTATTATTATTATTATTATTATTATTATAAGAATGCAAACCAATGTGAGGGAAGACCCAAAAAGCAAGGAGCTAGAAAGATCAAAGAGGCTAATGTTTCCACCAAAGATGTGTAATGTGCAACCAAATTGTCAAATTAGAATCTACAAAAATGAGAAACAACCCATTAAGGTTAATGATTAGTAGTCATCTAGAGTAGAAGACAATTGGCAAAAGATTGGAAGAGAGACTAAGAAGAAAAAGAAAAAAAATAGAAACATAATGTATTGAATTACCACAATAACTAATGCAATAGCTATTAATATTGCCACTCTTTTGCTTCCTTCTCCAAACCACCCATTTCACCATAATAGCAATAACAATAACACAAACAACAACCAAAAGCAAGGATAAAAACAAACAAGAATTTTCTTACTGAGACATTACTTGACATGGCCTAAAAGATTTTAGGTTTTTCTTGTTATAAAAGCATTGTTGCACAAGTCATTGTTAGTTACCTTGCAAAGGGGAAAGAAGTTTATATATCCTCTTGTTCTCTCATTCCACTTACCAAATTTTTTTTTTTCTCCTTTATAAATAATATCAATATATGGCTTTTACGCCACTTTGGTTGTGCTATAGGCAACTAATTTTCATAATTTTTGTAGGTGTCTTTGTCTAGTTATCTATCTTTCTTCTCAAATTTTCTAGGCTAGAACAATACTTTTTCCCCAACATAATACATCCCTTTAAATGGTTAATCATTGGTAGAGTAGCCACAAATGCATTGGCCATTAATTTTTGCTTGACCTTCATTAATTTCAATCCATTGCCCTTCATGTGGGTAGTCGATATAAGAATAATGTTTGAGATAATTATAAGGTTTTCTATTGCATACGTCATTTATGTCTTGAAGTTGGAAGTGATGGATAAGAAATACTTACTTTATCCATCTTCATCATCTTTAAAGCCACTCAACAATTTCTTTCCAAAGATGATGTTATATCCTTTTGAGACACTTCCCTTTCATGATTTTGCCGATTGAAAATTTGTGATGTCGGGGATCTTCTCCCTCACAAAAGGCATATATCCCCACAATGGTGTTCATGGATTTGGTGGCCAATTTTCTCTTGGAAAACAATCCACTAGTGCAATTTTGATTATTATTATTTTATGCAATTATTTTGAAGTTAAGGATGAATGTAGTAAAGTTGAAAGGGCAACAACTCTGGTTGTAAAGAACATTAAAAATCCTTTTGTCAATCCTTCCAATGAGTTTCTTCCTTAGGCTCTATTGGTTATACTCTTGTATTTTAATGTTATTTGCTATATTTTAATGTTGGTTTCTTAGTCTTTGTTATATTTTTATGTTTTTTATTGTCAATTTTTAATTTTTTATAATAATTATTTGTTTATTTTGAATAAGATTACGATGACACTCATAATGATATAATTTAATGTTTTATTTTAATATTTTTTTATTAAATTTTGTCTACATTAAACTTTAATGGAATACAGTTATTTCCGAAGCTTTCCCCCTTTAAAGAAAAATTGAAC
>JBAPLJ010001635.1:0-74118 GCA_037832345.1 Rhizophora mangle | reverse complement strand
CTGACATTATTCTGAGTTGAATTACATATATCTAAGCCCATCACTACACATGTAACCATCTTTTAGATGAAGAAGCCCAATGCCCACCAAGTGTCTAGTATGAGCAATCAAATCTTAGCTCTGTGAAGTTAAAGTAAAGATGAATTTTTGTTTTTGGCCTTCAGTGTGTGGGTTTGGTTCAACTTCAAACTCCTTTCAAAGCGTATCATGGGCTTAGCATTTCTTACTAGGCCTACTCACCTGAAAATGGGCTTAGACCTTTGAATTTACATTTACATTAGCCCAAAAGGAGTTTGGCCAAGACTTCATTCCAAATATTTAACATGTGCAATTGATACCATATATATAAATAGATTATTTTAGACAATTGCTATAAATAACTAATTTGTAAATGTTGTTTTCAAATAGGAGGTAAGACTTTTTTTTGTCTTCTTTATCCCTCTTTCTCTCTCTTTCTCACTATATATATATATATATATATTATTTTAAATAATATATTGTCTCCATAAAAAATGATTTATTATTCTAAATTATTTCATATAAGTGTTTGTTTACTTTTGACTAGTTACTTTACATTGTAGATTCAATGAAAGTTCATTCTCTATTCTTCATCCAAATTAAAATATTTCACAATATTATAAAAATTTTTTGTATAAAAGTTTCATATCAAATTAGATAATAAAAAATGTTATTATGTTCAATTTTGACAAAAAATTAATTAACTTGATATTTTTGCTAGTTTGATTTTCCTAACAAAAAGGAAAAATTCCCTCTAATGCACGTACTAATGGCATTTTCCTTTTTCTTTTGAAAAATATAATAACTATTAAAATTATGTATGCATTAAATTAGCTGACTTTAATCATATGACAATGTATTTAAATTAATTCAAATTAAAATTAACACATTCTATATAAATTAATTGTAATATTTCTATCTTGCATTATTCTAGTAAAGGTCAAAATCCAACTTGAATGACAAATAAACCCTTTAAATTTGGACAAAGACTAAACACTTTCCAAATCAACACCTAGTCAAGGCCTTATCATCCGATTCCCATACCTCCAATTGGTGAGTTTTCATCAAATATCTCTTATGGGCTCATCATATTACACATATGTTTCAACTTCAAAATCTTTGTTGATTGATGCATTATTAATTAGAATTAATGTCTATATTTAAATTTTGTTAAAGAGAGTGGCCCATTAGGAAGCAAAACCAAGTTGTTGTATTCAAGTTCTTGGTTCCTCTCATTTATGCTTCTATTCTTCCTCTTATTTAAGTTTTGGGCACTATTTGAAGGGCATTTAAGGAGAGGGAAAGTTGAGAGCCTAAAGAGGCCCATGCTAAGGTGAAAAAATTGGGAAAAAGGGTAAGATGGACAAGTGTTGACAATTCATTTTGGGATATGGTGGTCCTGTGGACCACCACTTATTGTATTTTGATAGGCTATTCCACTTCCTTTGTTGCTTTTCGTAGAGCCTAAGGTCAATTTTCAATTTTTATTTTTTTATTTTTTTTTTTTATTTTTTAGCAAAGGGGACCAATTTGCTTGACTAGAAAGATATTTGCAATCACTCATATGCAAGAGTCTCATCATATTCTTTTCTTATTGATCAAGCCTTCCAATAAGTGATGTTAACTACAATGCTTTAGCATGCAAAGAATGTAATTATTAATTTTGAACTTTCAAAATATTAGTCCTATAATGACCTTAATTGTTACCCTTCTATTACTCCTATTTTTTTTTTATTTCTTTTTCCTTTTTGAGTTTTTTTGGTCTCCAAACATTTCTTGGACAATCAATAAAAAAGAAAAAACTCGATCATATACTAAGCTAATCACAAAAATTCTTTGCAATATAATGAGGTATGTATACTTATAAATTTAGCAAAACCAACATTTTAAAATACAAATGGAGAAGCCCAATGCCCATCAAGTGTCTAATATGAGTAGCCAGATCTTAGCTCTGTGAAGTTAAAGTAAAGATGATTTTTCATTTTTAGCCTTCAATACATGGGTTTAATTCAAGTCCAAACTCCTTTTAGAGCATATCATGCGCTTGGCCTTTCTCACTAAGCCTCCTTACCTATAAATGGGCTTAGACCTTTGAATTTACATTTACATTAGCCCAAAAAGGGTTTGGCCAAGTCTTCATTTTGAATATTTAACATATGTAGTTGGCACCATATATATAAAAAATTATTTTAGATAGCTACTATAAATAATTAATTTATAAACATTATTTTAAGAGAGGAGATAAGACTTTTTCTTTTCTTTTCTATCCCTCTCTTTATAAATACATATATAATAAATTATGTTAAAAAAAATATTGTCTTCATAAAAATTTATTTATTATTCTAAATTACTTCATATAATTATTTGTTTACTTTTGACTTGTTATTTTACATTGTGATTTCAAAGAAAGTTAATTTTATATTTTTCATCTAAATTAAAATATTTTACAGTAAAGTGGAAGTTTATATACAAAGGTTTCATATCAAATTAGATAATAAAAATTGTTATTGTGTTCAAATTTGATTAAAAATTAAATAACCTAATATTTTTGTTAGTCTTATTTTCCAAACACTAAGGAAAAATTTCATCAAATACATGTACCACAAACACGTTCACACAAGTTGCTTTATACTGAACCATGAAATTAAAATTTCACCTTTATGTCCGTCATTGTAAAAATCATAATTTAAATAATCAATTCTTAATGCAATTGATCATTCTTTTACATACTAAAATTACTTAGTTTGTTTTTTAAAATTATTAGAATTAGTACTTAAGTTGAATTTTTGTTCTTTTTGGCTTTTACCTATTAGAAAAGGAACAAATGCAATAAATATACAATCATAGTTGTAATATTGAGTTGCACTATTATAATTGTTATTATTGTTGTATTTGATTAAAATCCATTAGAATATGTTACAAGCTATATAAATAAACATTTAACTTCATTTTTATAATCCTTTCCTCTAAATCATAGATAATATTTAAATTTAAATTGAGGTGCTTACTATTTTAAGTCACTTTTTTTTGGTGAATCAAAATGACTTACCATAAAATGTACCTTCTTATTTTTTTATTGAATTATTTTTAATTCAAAAAAAAAGTTAAAATTTTGAGTTTAGTGTAAGTAATATCTCACAATACATATTTATATGTTAAAGGAATTAATTTTTCAAGAAATAATATAAAAATAAGTGTAATTTTGTTATTAATAAATGTAAGAAAAATAAAGAGAAATAGATTTGAAATGAAACATAAAAATTATAGATATTAGCAAGTGACCAGTGACCCAATCCTTGTTAAGATATGTAGCTTGTTTTGATTAGATCTCATGGGTTCAAAGCTTGTGATAGGCTTGGTCCCTTTGCTTTAATAGATAGTGCTAAAAATTCCAACTAATGAAATTGTCCTTCAGAAGTTCTCCTTGAAAGAGAAGTTTTAGTCCTGATTCTTGAATACTACATGGTCTCCAAGATCATTCATTGTCTTTATGGGCTTTACTTGAATTCCTATCATCAAGCATCAATCTTTATTACAATCCCAATTTAATTATATTAACTAATCTCAATATCAAATCATTGAAAGAGTCATGATAGGTGGGCTGAACATCTAACAAACTTATTTGATCTTATTTTGAAAGTGTGAGTGATAGGAAATCACAAAGGTGGATTATGATGATACTTTCATGCTTCCCTCATGAAAGCCAATTAACCCAGGGACTCAGAACTTTTGCTTCCATTTTCAAAACACAGCCCCTCACTATTAACAAAAGGGAAAATGTAAATATCAAAACACAATATTAGCATCTTTATAAACATCCTTTTCATTATACAAGCTAGTTGCTTGGATTGAATTACTTTTCTGGTGCAATGACAAAGGATTTTTTAAAGTCAGTTGATACTCGATGTGATAATGTGTCACTTGACACAATCCTTTAAATAATACCCTATTTTGAGGCTAAGAAAAGAAAAAAAAAAAAAAGAGAGAGTGAGAAAATGATTATTTTTTCTTAGAATTTTATGGCATGTATTTAATTTAGTTGCTTGAAATTGAACTACATTAAAGACCACTTGTTGTGAATTGTTAGTCTCATATTCTTTTACATGTAGTGTATACAAAATTCTTTTTTTTTTTTTACTAGGATAAAGGTAAGTTAATTGCAATGAAATTAAAAATTTATAAAAAATTACCTTATTATTATTTATTGATAAAGTATTTTGATGAATCAATTAATTTATTTCTTGATTCCTTAACACAAAGATAGAAGTATAGACAACATATTCTTAGATTTATTAAAGCTTAGACTCAACTAACATTGATTTTCTTTGCCTTTTTATGGTTTACTTGGTGAATGATTCATGTGAGTTTAATAAATTCAAGAAGTAGGCTTTATGGCTTTAACTCCCAACTGGAGACCAAGAAGGAGTTATTAAATGCAAGCACAATTGATCATCACAACCAAAGTGCTTTGATTCACAAGAAAAGCTAAGACTTTGGCAAAAAGCAAATGACTTTCTATTGTAGTTGCAATGATTTTGAATGTGCCAAAGGCTACCTCTATATTCAAGATGCCTCTAGGATTTAGATTTCCCTTCAATTACGAGGTGGTTTGCAAATAATAACAATTAGCTATGCCTCTAGAATTGTTGTGATCCTTGGAAATTTGCAAGTGGTTTTCAAGTATCCATGTAGAGAGTATGTGACAACAAAGGAACACTTAAGTGGGTCTAGACAAATGTGTTACTTTTCCCTTTATTAGTAACAAAAATGGGAAGCATTTTTGTTCTTTTGTTCAATCTTATCTAATTTTTCTTAGGTACTTGTTAATTAACAAAATGGATTGAATGCATTGGAACTTGATATCTTATTTCCACCTCATAATAATTCATACATGATATCATTATGTTTTTATTTCTTTTGCCTAAAAAAGAAATGTTACTACAAGATTATATATGAATAATTAATAAAATAAAAATTAATTGAAGATCCATTTAACATAAAAATTTATTAAGATTATATATGTTTCAAATCTCAATTAAATTTTAGATTAAAATTTCTTTTATTATTGTTGTTGTATAATAATAAATATATATAATTTTATTAAACTAAAATAATCACTCACAAAGTATAATTAAATTGTTTTTTTAACTTTTAATTAATTATTTTTGAAACGTAATGGACTTGTTTATGGAGTTAACTAATGATAATTACACATATGATTATGATCATGCGATTTAATAGAAGATTATGATTGAAACAATTGGTCCAATTAATACAAATTAGTAAACAATGTAATTAAAATTGTTGGCTACATATGAATGATACACAAATGTACAACTTAACCATCATTATTATACTTTTTAGGCAAAAATTAAAATTTTCCCATTAAGTTTATCTATTTTTAATTACATGTAAAATTCTTTTTTTGAGATTTTTATATGACACCCATTATATTTATTTTATCAATGCTTTATACAAATTTTCATTAATTATTCATTATTTTTATCACATAATAATTAATACATTAATTAATTAAATTTGACAAATTTAAAATTAAGCCAATAATGACATAACATTATTTTTAAAAAAAAAATTTTAAAAATTACAAATTAATTTAAAAACTAAAAAAATTACAAAATTTTTAAAAATAGAAAAGATTATGAAATTAGAAATTAATTTTAAAAAATAGAAAATTTTTTAAAATTATTCTTAAAATAGAAAAAAAATATAAAAATATAATTCAATTTTTTTAAAATTAAAATTTAACTTTAAGAATAGAAAAAATTCTAAATTAATTTATACAAATTAAAAAAATTTGAAAATAAAAATGAATTTTAAAAAATATTGAAAAAATTTTTTAAACTTTCTATAAAAAACTTTGAAATTTTTCTAAAGGTAAAAATTGATTTTGAAGAATTATGAAAATAATTTTAAAAAATTTCTAAAATTAGAAATTAATTTTAAAAAATTTAATACCTACTCCACCATTGTTGACTTGAATAGAATATCTACTTGGTGAAACCTTATACTCTTTCTCCAATAATGCCTAAAATTATGTCGCTGCCATATTCTTGAATGTTTTCATCTCTTCTTGTGACTCCTTATGTCCACTTGTAGTTTCCTTCAAACCCTTTCCCATTCCCTCTACCACCATGCCACATCCACATGCACCTACACTATTTAGTTAGCTATAGCCACAATTTACAAACTTGTTGATAGTTGATTCTTATTACTTGATCATTAAACTTAAAAAAAATATTATCTATTCCCTTATTAATAATTCATTAAGAATGTATTTGTTAAATCAGTTCACGTTATCTATCATGGGGTCATATTGCTATTATTTTCAATTATCATAAACAAAATCAATTTTAGATTTTATAATTTTTTCAATATTTTTCTGAAGTTTTCAATATTGATATCTATTTTTCTAAATTTTTTGCTCTATTTAGAAATTAATTTATAATTTTTTTTTTTTTTAAAAAATTTTCTATATCATTTTTAAAAATTTTTATTTTTTATTGCTTTTTTTATTTTTAAAAATTAATTTATAATTTATTTGTACTTTTTAAAATTAATTTCTAATTTTTCAAAATTTTTTTTAAATATATTTTTTTAATTTTTTATATTAAAAAATTAAAAAAAATTTTTTTCTATACTTTAAAATTAAATTCAATTTTGAAAATTTTTTATACTTTTTTAAAAACTAATTCCCATTTTATAAAATGTTTAAAAAATTTTCTATTTTTCAAAATTAAAATCTACTTTTGAAAAGTTTTTATAAAATTTTATTATTATATCATTACAAAATTAGTTAACTCAATAAAATTTAGAATGTGTAACCCTACATAAATTAGCTTATAAAAACGATAATGAAAAACTAACAAAAAAAAATAAAAAATTGTAGTAAGTGTAATTATATGAGTGGATATATGTATATATATATATATTTTAAAAAGATAGGTAAAAAACTTATTTTTGTTCATCTACTTTTTTATGAGTTTCAATATTATTTTCATATTAAAAATCTATGAGTGTTAACTTCTTATTTTATAATAATAATAATAATTACATTCATTTAATACTTTTTAATATAAAATATAGCACTCTTAAATCATGCAACATTTTTATTTCTTGACGTAAGAGTGTAAAATTGAGACAATATAATAATTATTCCTTTGTTTTATATAAGACATTAAATTAATTATTAAGAGCCTTTTATTTTGTGTATTTATGTTTTAAGTCTAAATTAATTTCACTTGTTAATGAAACACAAAAATATGGTACAAAATCATGTGACTTCTAGTTCTTCACAACAACTTGTATTGAAAATTTAATTGTTGATTATTGAAAATAACCAAAATTTGTTGTTTTTCCTATGAATAATATGTACACATACATACAAAAGATTAATTTAAAAAAAAATCATAAGTGACAAAATTTTTATTTTTTATTAAAAAATTTATTGAGTCATTATTTATATAATAAAAAATGTATTTTTTTTTATTTTCAAAAATCATATGATCCTTTTCAAAATTCAAATCAAAGTTTTAGGAGCCAAAAAATTTTAATGTTTAAAGTTTAATCAATTCAATTATTTTAATCAAAATTAAATTAATAAAATTAGTATTTAATATTAAATATATAAAACTTTTAATAATGTAACTTTTATTTTTAAGAAAATCAAAATATAAAAAAATATTTTTTTAATTTATTTACAAATTTTTAAAATTAACTAAATCAAAAAAATTGTGACCACTTTATTAGTTTATAATCCAACCAATCGGTCTATCAACTTGCTCACTAATTTTCAAAACTAATAGCTTTCAGAGTAAACTAGATCGGATTAAATTCTAATTTCTAATTTTATTAATATAATCAATTCGTTCACTTTGATTTTTAAAACCTTGATTAAAATTTGAAATTTAAGTTATTAGTTATTAAGATATTTTACTTTTTAATATAGTTATATGCTTGCAAATTTTGTGATGATAAATTTGAAGCCTGAAGATTGGTAAAATTTGTGTTTAGTGACTTTGGTACCAAAAATATCCTAATCAAAGATCAGACTCCCACCTGTCTTTTCCCAGCTTTTGAAGGGCTAACATTGGATCGGTCTCAATAATAATATCCCCAATCTACTCCCCAGCAACTTGCAAAGCCATATAAATATCACTTGAGTTAAAGATCTATCTACTAAACTCATTTCTAGAAAGACCCCCAAAACCAGCCAAACCAAGAGCTCCTTTAGCAAAACTGTCAACGTTAATTTTCAAAATCATCGGTGGAGGAGGTTGCCAGCATGCTAAATTGGAATTAGGTACTCCTTCACAACTCACCTAACCTTGCCGCATATACTCTTCTTGCCCAACATTATAAATTTCTACTGCTTGTCTTTTTATGGACTCTGCAATTTCCAAAGGGGCACAATGATCTCCCAAAAAAATGCTAGCATTTTGCCAACTCCAAAGGTGCCACAAAGTTGAGATAAAAACCACTTGGAAGGAGCAATTCCAAGCAGGCACCACCTTTACCCTAGAGCAGCACCCATTTCAGACCCAATCTTTAAAAGAACCTGAATTATGAAACTCAAAATTAGTCAATTGAAATATAATGCACCAAATATTATTGGTTGGAACAACGTGGAAAAGTAAGGAATAATTAAGGTGTATTGCCTTTTTTATGTCAAAAATAGTTTATTGCCTTTTATTCCTCAAAAAATGTGTTTTTTTAAATCTGTTGGTAAGAGGATTTAAATCTTGCTAACAGAAATTAAGTAGCAATTGTCATTTTGTTTAGAGCAGGTCTGTTCGAGTGACCCTTTTCATAACAGGCTCGATTTGCCTTTGGACTCTGGCAAGTTTTAGGCTCCTGCATAAGGCAAAATCTGCTTCAATTCCTCGTGGCCAATTAGTCTAAGCTAACACCTCGTGTTTATTATGTGACCCTTTATAGCTGTGGCTATTCTTAATGCTACCAGGGTGACTAGCATTCTTATTTTTTTTAAGGACAAGTAGGATGCCTGTGGAATGGTAGATACCGCTATTACAACTTGAGAACTTGACTTATTTAACAAACATTGGAAGTAGATCCAACAACACCAAAAATTACTGGTTGTTCAATAATAATTCAAAATATGTTTGACTCCATATTTCAACGAGGACATCTAAAGTAGGGGAGAGACTTGAGGCTTGATAAGGGAGACAATTTTTGTAAATCTCAATATTTTGTTTCCATAATTGAGGTGGATAAGAGCACCCTTGGTCAAATGTCAACAATGACTACAATGCCATTTCCTCAAGTCAACCATTGCTGCATTAGTATTTTCATTGGATCGTTGTCAAATGTCTAGCTCATTCTTCAAACTCCCATCAACCTAGTTCCCCATCTCTGGTTCAAGGCATCCTGCTGCATTAGCCTTCTACGAGTAAGCCATTAAGCTTTAGTGAAACTGAAGCATAAGCATTGAAGTCAAAATTTTCCTGACTTAGCTTTTTTATCCCCACTGTTTATTCCTTTGGATATGCTAGTTTTTCACCTTTGTGTTGGATTCTTGAGTGCAACTTGCTTTTATCTTGTCTAGCTTTGGATGGATTTTGGGCTATTAAATTTTAGATTATGGTCAATGTGATTGCTGATTATATTAAAGCATTTTGGCATTCCTGTTTTCGTTTGCTTTTCTTTTCTAGACGAAGACCAATCCTTTACTTATAGGTCTTTCAGCCCTCTTAGTGAATCTCTTGATCATTAATAGCCTGGAAGTTCTAGATAAAGTTGTATATATGACGTTTACTCTAGTTTAGGTATCTCATAAACTTCAAATCATAAGTGTTTGTAGTCGAATGGTTAGGATAATTGCCTTCCAAGAAATAGACTTGGGTTTGACACCCGTTAAATGAAAGAGGACACTTTTTGTTAAAATCCATTACAATTCAGAATGCATTGGTCTCTCTCCCACACACACCATTATCTCCTTTCAACTCACTTGATTTCTTTTTGGGCTATGGCTTCTTTGCCTCTCACCTTGACACCAATCCCACATTTCTCCAGTTCAAAACCCACAAAATTTTACAAAACATCACTCCCAAAACCTAAATTCTGCCAAAACTTGTATGAATTTTGCTTTCACATCATATTTTCTCTATGCAAACAAGGCCAAATTCAAGTAGCTTTGATGCAACCCAACCAGATGGAATTCGATGATCTAACTATAGGTAGAGTTGTTATGGAGACACTGCTTGACATAGCCCAGAAGATTTTAAGTTTTGCTTGTTGTTGAAACAAAAAGAAAAGATTTTCGTTACAGGAGCTATTGTTAGTTAACTTGCAAAGAGGAAAAAATTTTATATATCCTTTTGTTCTCTCATTCTTCTTACCAATAGGTTTTCTTTTTTCTCTCATCCATAGACAATATCAAATTATGGCATCTTGGTCACTTTGGTCACGCCATAGGCAATTGATTTTCACAGTTTCTGCAGGTGTCTTTGAATGGTTATCTATCTTTCTTCTCAAATTTTCTAGGCTAGAAAAATACATTTTCCCTAGCTTAAGACATCCTTTCTTATGGTTGATCATTGGTATAGTAGTCACAATTGCATTGGCCATTAATTTTTGCTTGACCTTTGTTAATTTCAATCCACCACCCTTTGTGTGGGCTGTCAGCATAAGAACAATGTTTGAGATAACTATATGTTTTTCTTTTGCAGACATCGTTTATGTCTTGAAGTTGGGAGCGATGGACAAGAAACACTTACTTTATCCTTCTCTGTCCTCCTCAAAGTCACTACACATTTTCTTTTCAAGGATGATGTTAGCTCTTCCTAAGACACTTCCCTTTCATGATTCCATTGATTCAAAATTTGTGAAGTGCTATCTTACATTTGCAATTTTTTGCATTTGCTTATGTCAAGGATCTTCTTCCTTATAGAAGACATATATCCCCATAATAGTGTTTGTGGATCTAGCGGCAAGTTTTGTCTTCAAAAACAATCCACTTGGTGCAATTTTGATTATTATCATCTTACACAATTATTTTGAAGTTAAGAATGAATGTAGTAAAGTTAAGGAGGCAACAGCTATGGTTGTGGAGAACATTAAGAATCCTTCTATTAGTCCTTCTGATGAGTTTCTTCCTTAGGCTTTGTTAATTACACTCTTGCATTTTGATGTTATTTGTTATATTATAACGTTTGTTTTTTAGTCTTTGTTGTTTTTCTTATGTTATTTATTGTCAACTTTTAAATTTTAATAATAATAATTTGTTTATTTTGAATAAGATTATGATGACACTTATAATGTTATAGTTTAATGTTCTATTTTAATATTTTATATTAGATTTTATCTATATTACACTTTAGTGGAATACAATTATTTCCAAAGTTTTACCCATTTAAAGAAAAATTGAATAAGGTAGCAAGTCATTGAATTTGCATAACTTGTGTTTGTAATTGTACCATTTGACATGTTAAAAAGATGTAATCTATTTTTGTTATGCAAAACCTAGCAACCTAGTCTTACAAATGTCTATAAAAATGATTGAGCCAACAAATTTGTTTGTCCCATTTGAAACTTTCATTTAGACAAGCTAGTTGAATGCAATTTGATTGTGGCCTATTATTGCAAGTTGAATTGCATACATCTAAGCCCATCACTACACTTATAACTATCTTTAAGATGGAGAAGCCTAATGCCCACTAGGTGTTTGGTATGAGCAACCAGATCTCAACTTCATGAAGTTAAAGTGAAGATTTTTTTTTCTTTTTTTTTTGCCTTTAGTGTGTGGGTTTGGTTCAGCTCCAAACTTCCTCCAGAATGTATCATAGGCTTGGCCTTTCTCACTAGGCCTACCACCCATAAATGAGCTTAAACCTTTGAATTTACATTTACATTAGCCCAAAAAGGGTTTGGGCAAGACCCCATTCCAAATATTTAACATGTGTAGTTGGTATCACATATATATATATACACACAAATTATTTTAGACGACTATTATAAATGACTAATTATTTTAGGCATATGACAATATATTTAATTTAAAACAAATTAAAATTAATACATTCTATATTAATTAATGGTAATATTTTCATTCCACATTGTTTTAGTGAAGGTCAAAAGGCAACTTAAATGGCTAACAAGCCTTTTAGATTTGGACAAAAAACAAGCACTTTCCAAATCAACACCTAGTTATGGCCTCATCGTCTAATCCATATCCCTTTGAATAATGAGTTTCGTCAAATATTTATTGTAGGTCCCTCATATTACACACATGTTTCTATTTTTTAATCTTTGATAATTGATGTATTATTGATTAGGATTAATGTCTATGTCTAAATTTTGTTGAAGAGAGGTGTCCATTAGGAAGCAAAACAAAGGTGCTCTATTCAACTTCTTGGCCCCTTTGATTTATGCTCTTGCTCTTATCAAAACTCCCCACCATTTTTTTTATTATTTTTTTCATTTTCTAGACTATTCACTACATGTGTTTTGAATTTTGATTATCAAATGTTTGGTTTTTTTTTTTTGGTGATTCTAGTGTTCTAGTTTGACTCTTACTATGCCATAGACCTATTTTGAGGGACCATTTATTTATAGTTGTGTTGGCTAACTCATTTGCTCAAGGCTTTTACTTGGTGTATCTATTTTCAAACTTGACACTTGTTCTACTATTTTTTTTATGGGAAAGATAAATGTGATAATGGTTAGTAGTTGCAATTGAAGTAATTGTTATGAACATGAAGCCCATGCATACAAGTAGTTAAAAATTATTAATGTTAGAAATAGTTTGAGAATATGCTTTCCTATGTGCAAAATGATGTTGTTTTTAGCATAATTCTTGTGATTACTAAGTTTAAAAGAAGGGAATTATGGTAAAAGAATTTTCATTAATGGGGTAAGAGGAAGAGGAGATTTGGGGTTGAATTTTGGAGAATTCCCATTAACTAATGTTAATTACAATGCATGTAATACATCCTATAATTATCTTGATTATAGCCCCTCTATTGTTCCTAAATTTCTTCTATTTCTTTTTCCTTCTTGCCTTTTTTTTTTTGGGTCTCCAAATGTTTTTTAGATAGCTAATAAGAAAGAAAAAATTTGCTTATATAATAACCTAATTACTAAAATTGGGTGCAATATAATGATGCATGTACACTTATAAATTTAGTAAAGCCAACCTTTTGAAAGACAAAAGTGCCCATTCTAATTCACATATTTTGTGGGAATCAAAAAATCATTCCCATGGAAGTATACAAGTCAAAAATTTGGACAAAACTTAAGGTTACTTTCTTATGGGTTAGTGATAATAGATCTGCCTATTTTCTTTAGAGATATTAAAGTGCTAGATAGGATATGACTAAATTACCACCAATGACTTCCAAAGGTGTGATGTATCCATCTGAGCTTCTTGTTAGCTAATAAAGACATGTATATGGCTTTTAGATTTTTTTTTTTTGGATGTAATCTTGAAAGGAGCTTCTTGATTTCTTAATCAAAACTCCTATGATGGCTAATGCACACTTTTTGCCTCCAATGCAATAATGAATGTGACATTAATGGCTAATCTGCTATATGTTAGATCAATATGTCTTTAATTAATTGAATACATAAAAATAAACCACAATATAATTATATGAAATAAAATAAAATAAAGTCATTAATTGAAATGAAATTGAGTACTATGTTATCTATCTAAACTTTAGTAATAACTAAATTTATACATAATTACTATTATCAACAATGTGGGCATATCTACAATGTCAATATCTACAATGTAAGTATTAGCCATTGTTTATGTCATGGAAATCTTTCATAAGTTGAGGGCCTGGAGAGGCCCATGCTAAGATAGAAAAAGTATGCCATGACGGAAAAAGTTGGGTAAAATGATAAGATGGACACATGGCAACATTTCATTATGGGATATGGTGGTCGTGTGGGGCACCACTCATTTTGACCAACTATTCCTCTTTCTTTGTTGTGTTTCATAGTGCTTGGGCTTAATTTGCAATTTTTTTTTTTTGAGCAAAGGGGGCCAATTTGCTTGAGTAAAAAAAAATTTGGAATCACATTCCTGCAAGAGTCTTGTCATATTCTTTTCTTTTTGATCAAATCTTCCAATAATTGATATTGATTACAATAAGGAATGTAATTATTAGTTTTGAACTTTTAAAATATCAGCACTATAATTATCTCAATTTTTACTCCTTTATTATTCCTAATCTCATTTTTTTTGGGTCCCCAAACATTTCTCAGACAATCAATAAAAAAGAAAAGACTCAATCATCCACTAAGCTAATCCCTAAAATTTGTGGGATATAATGATGCATGTACACTCACAAATTAAGTGAAGCCAATCCTTTGAAATACAAATATGCCCATTTTGATTCACATATCTTTAAGGAATAAAAAAGTTAGCCCTAATGGAAGTATGCAAGTAGAAAATTTGGACAAAAATTCAAGTCACTTTCTTACAAGTTGGCAATAATAGATGTATATATTTTCTTTGGAGATATTTAAACCATCAAAGAGTGCTAGATAGGATGATATGACTAAATTATCATCAATTACTTACAAAGGTGCAATGTTTCCATATGTGCTTCCTACTAGCACATAAAGACATGCGAGTGGGTTTTGGCTCTTTTTGGATGCATTCTTGGAAGGAGCTTCAAAATTGGAGCTCCTTCAGTTGCTAATTTGTCACTATGCTACAAGAAAAGTTGGAAACTTTGAACAATTAGATGCTGCTAAAAGGTCATGCTCATTTTGAGTAATAATAGTTGTTTGCCTATCATTACAACCCATGTATATAATCCCATACACATATAATACACATGTACATCCTCCATGTTGATGTTAGTAGGGTAGAACTTAGGTTGAATTCATCAAAATTAAGAATTTAAATGTTTGAGAATTATTATCTAACTTGAATGTAACTTGGAAATCTCAACTGCAAAATTGGAATTTTTTTTCTTAAGGTCCAAGTTTAAAAAAGTATTGCTAACATGCTCACACATGTTGCTTGATACTAAAACATAAAATAAAATTTCGCCTTTATGTCCATCATTGTAAAAATCATAAATTAAATGATTAATTCTTGATACAACTAATCATTTTTTTACATACTAAAATTACTTGGTTTGTTATTGCAAATTATTAGGATTAGTACTTAAGTTGAATTTTGTCTTTTTTTTCTTTTCACTTTTACCTATCATAGTTGTAATATTGAGTTGCATTATTGCAGTTGAAATTTCTTACAAGAAGAATGCCTTATAAAAATGGATTGAGTGTGCCCATTGTAATCAATTAACCATTATAGACCATCAAATTTAGGTTAATCTATTAACCTTAAGACTTATGGTGCTTACATGGTGGTTTTCTATTTCAAGATGGATTCATTTTTTGTAGCCTTAGGCTAGGTGGCAAGCTCAGAGTCTTTTTGTTTCTTGTTCATTTTTTTATTTTCTCTCTCTCTCTCTCTCTCTCTCTCTCTCTCTCTCTCTCTCTCTCTTTTTTCTTAAGAGAATTGTTTTGCACTCTTTTATATATATATATATATATATATATATATATATATATATATTTAATTTGATTAAAACCCATTGAATTTAAAATTAAAGTTGTTGTAATTATTGTTGTATTTAGTCAAAACCCATTAGAACATGCTACAATCTATATAAATAAAAATTTAATTTCATTCTTATAATCCTCTCCTCTAAATCATCAATAGTATTCAAATTTAAATTTTATTAAATTTTGTAAAAAAATTTAAATTTAGGTGCTTACAATTTTAACTTACTTTTTCTTTTGGTAAATCAAAATAATTCAACATAAAAAATACCTTATTTTTTAATTTTTTGTATTGAATTACTTTTTAACTCACTCAAAAAAAAAATTTCCACTTAAAGTTAATGAGGCATGGTTTGTGTTGAAATGTCTTTCAACCATGTTAAAATATACAACCAAAGAAAACCAAAAAAAAAAAACAAGGATATACATTTGCACCAAGTAAATCTTCATAGTTACCACTCTCATTTTGTTTTGAGTTGTAAAGTTGAAAACAATTATCATGTTTTACTATAAGAGAATCTATACACATTTATAGTTATAAGTGTCAAGCCAATTATAAGTCTCAAGTCACTTTTAGTAAAAATATTGACCCAGTAGTTAAATGAGGAGTGGCTATTGGTTTTATCTTCATATGGTCGATAATAAGGAAAGGTAGTTAGGTCTACCCAATTGTATAGGGAGATTAAAGAAGGTATCAATATGCTTAATGAATGTATGTGGAGAAAACCTCAAAAGGTGGAAAGAAAAATGTTTATCTTGGGTAGTAGGGGAAGTTTATTAATTAGATAGTCTGTATCATATCATGAGTCATAATTGGTTAAATACTAAGATGTATATACATTATTAACTTGTTGTCCTTTACTAAAATTGCAACATGTGGGCATACTATTAGGAACATTGAGAAAGAAGGAACATGATAAAAAGTATCAATGTAAAAAATTAAGACAAAATGAAAATTAAAATAAAAAAAAGTGAGAGATGAAAAATCTTTTTGCCATGTAAAATGAAAGGACAAAAGTGGTAACAAAAGACAAAATTTTTTTTTCTAGTTGTGATTTGAATTCTTTCCAATATAACTATATATATATATATATATAGTATGCCTAAAGATATTGTAATCCCATCACCTATCTGAGTGTCAGTCATTAATTCCTTCTTTCTAAGAGATCATAAAGTGTTCTTTTTTTTTTTTTTTTGCTTGTCCACTTTGTGAGAAGTAACCATCTCTCTAACCCAAAGCTTTTCCTCTTCCAATCCTCTCCCCCAAAACCTAACTTACTCGTCTATAAAAGATACTCCCTTGACTCTTGACAAATAACAATCCCTACCATTCTCTCTTACTCTTCCCACTTGCAACTCTAACCTAGAAAATGAAGATAAGAGGCTGGTTATTTGTACATATTATTTTTGTCATTAATTAGTATGGACTTCTTATTCTAATTTTCTATTAACATGAATGTTTAGCATGGAATTTTTATTCTAATCCCTAGTTAACATGAATGTGCAAAGGAACAATACGTGAACCTTTGTTTCTCCTTTAACAATAACTAGATGACAACTTTTTATTTACTACATTTCTTTAAGCTCAATGTTCCTATTTAAAAATCTCAATTGATAAAGCAAGATGCCTACTAGTATAATAGAGAGCATGACTACAATGGTCAGCCAATGACCTATTTTCTGATTTTGGATATGATTGTATATAAGGATAGACCTCATCAACAAAAATAAGGCAAATTTAAATAAAAGTGCAATTTGTAACTTGTAACATGTAACATGATTATTACATATAGTCTATTTGTTAATAATATGAGGTGGAGAATATATATCCAAGACTTTAACATTATAATAACCAAGGTAAGTGGAATCAATGTTCCCTCAATCCCCCTAACATTTAACATTTCTATTGCATGGACTAGTTGTAACTCATAAGTTGCATCACTCTTAATTACATATGCTAACAACAATTATGAAATCAAGACAAATATGTTTATGTATTTTGTTTTTATGTAATGGTGACACTAAATATGAAATTAAGAGAAATTTTCAATGCTACATAGCAACCTACATTCTTAAAAAAAAAAAAAAAAAAAAAAAAAAAACATTAGGTAAGAGAGGCTTGCCATAGCCTTATGTGCAATTGAAATTATTTAGTAATATTTTGTATAAGTAGATTTTTGTTTTTATTTTTATTGAGTAAACTAAGGTCATTTTTATTTTTTTTTTTTTTTTTTTAAAAAGGTTTGAAACTAGACCAAAACTAAAACTCCTTGAAATTGTAATAAGTTAAAAATTATAACTAAAACCCAAAACTAAAAATACAATTTATTTTGAATAAAATTTATTCTTAAATGTATCAATATATGATTATTTTTATAACTTTTTGAGTACATTATATTGTCAACAAAGAATATCAAATCATCAAATATATTACTTGTCGGGGCTTATGTACTTATGATAGTAAATTTCATTAAAAAACTTTAAAATGAAAGTTTTCCAATCACTTAAACTTACAATGGGAAGCCATTAAAGAGACTTAATGATTAGGCAAAGTTGAGTAATTGGACATATCCATTAAATCTACATCAATTACTCATAATCAATCTACAATTAACAATCATTCCAATTGAAAGAAATTTGTCACATATACAAGTAACCAATGTGTTTTCTAGCATACTTATGCTCACATTTCAAATAGGGATCATAGTCTCCCCTTAGCTAGGATCAGCTAACAACCTAGATTAAACTTGAAGTATGAATATGGATAATTAATGAATTAAGACATTCGGTTGCTTTTGCCCTTATACTTTTGATATGCAAAATAGAAAAGTGTGCTAGAATGATAACAATCATCTAAAACTTTACCATCTTTACTTCTATATAACTAGTCATGGAAAAGAATTCACTTGGAGGTTAAAGATATGCCTTTTTTTTTACCAACTTAGGATAGCTAAGATAATAACAGGACACAAGAATAGTGAATTTTCATTTGCTACCACCCCTGTAATTTTTATTTAAGGAAACACTCCTTTTTCTCTCTAATAAAGAGAGCTTTTGTTATTGCCTACTTGGGATGCAAGTACTAAACATATTCAGAATCTTTGTCTAATTTGTTTGCCAAATAAATAATATAATATTCCAATGACTATGCTTTTCTTTATAATTGATCTTATATATTAGTAATATAATGAAAAAAAATAAGAGAATACTTCCTTTTTTTGTTGTTAAAAATTAATTATTTTTAAACAACCTTTAAATTATACCATTGAGATAGCAACTCGAGTTACTTTAAATTATTATACCATCTCTATCTAGATTTAAAGTTAAGAAATTACCACTTATATATTTATTAGACTTACCCCTACAACATGGTCCACTTGGTTGAACAAAATAACAAACTTTCAAGAATTGGATTACAAATCATGCCCAAATTATTTTGTATCTCAAACCTTCGAGGAGGGTCGAATATGAAGCCTTATTCATTTTGAACATGGACTTAGGCCCAAATATCAATCCAAGACACTAAATTAGACCCAAAACACATTACAACTGACTTATTTTCAAAGATATCCCAATCCCTAGACTCAATTCCTTATGAGTTTTTTTGTCCCTTTATGATATAAATCCATAAAAGCTATAGAAACTACTTTGTGTGAAATTGTTTTTAAAGTTGTAAAATCAATGGTGAAAAATCTTCTATTTTATAATAATGGCTGCCATAGCGGTAGAGACAAAGCAACCAGGTCAGTGATTGGAGAGGAGACATGCTCTGCAAAGGTTGCAGCGATGAAGAAAGGAGAGGGACTCTGGCAATATTATCTCCAGCACATACATGAGCTTTAGCTACTTGTCAACCAGAAGAATCATAATCTCAATTGTCTTGAAGCCTAGTGTAATGAGCTCAATTCTAGAGGTATGATCTCGAATCCATCACGTTTACTATTGAATCAATGGGTTTTCTATTTTCTTTTTTATTTTGGTCAAAATTTTTAGGAGGTTTTTAGGGTGTATAATTTTATTGTTCAAATTAGGGATCAATTTTATTCAATTGTGGTGAATTTGTTTTTAGCTTGGGTTTGATTCTCAGTGGTATTAATAATTAATTGTTTAATCATCTTCTTGTATTTTGATTCTTTATTTAGATGTAACTTTGAGGCTATATTTTGTTAGCCATGGAATTAAGTTTAGGTTGTTCTATAGAGTATTGGCTTAACAAAGGAGGAATCTTTAACAATCGTGGAAAGAAAACCTAGTTTTGCAAAATGTATTAGTACCATAGTGAATGAAGATTTGTATCAATCAAAGCTATCACTGAATGTCCATTCATCATGGAAGAATTCTTTGAATATATATTATCTCACTAAAAAAGAAAAAAAAGAAAGAGAGTTTGTAGTTAGATCTATTTGTTTTGGAATGGGTTCCTAAAAGTTAGAGTTGAGAAATGCCTTATTTGGGTTTTATAACCTTATTAGTCATGAAGAATGATTAAACCTTGCTTGTTGCTACACTTATTATGGGGTGGGTAAGGGGTAGAAGAAAAAAAATTCTTAGGCCCTTGCTATATCCATTATAGGATTTGGTGCTCCTTTCTATGGCTACTTGGTTACTTAATTGGTGTATCACTTTATTTATAATGATGGCACATATTCTTGGTTTTTGTAATGCTTGATAGTTCAATTAACTAAAATAAATTTGATATAGGCAGTGAGTATGCTTTGAGAAGAATTAAAACTGCTTCAGGAGCCTAGATCATATGTGGGTGAAGTTGTTAAAGTTATGGGAATTAAGGGTTAGGAGGTGGGGGATGGGGGTGGTTGGTCTGACGAAAACTATCAACAAAAATAGGGAAGTGCTTTCCTATTTATTTTCTATTTGTATCTTGCTCTACTTTCATAGGTTGTGTCTATGGAGGCAAGTATGTTTGCTTTAAGATAGAGGAGGCTCCATGTAACACAAGAAGATTTTGAGATGGCAGTAACAAAGGTGATGAAGAAGGAGATTGAGAAGAACATATCATTATGAAAGCTTTAGAAGTAAACTAAATTAATAAATTATTAAATTATGTGTTGTTATGTTTCTTTATTTTTTTTTAAGCCCAAGGACAACTTATAACATGAAGAACTAGAACCAATAAGTATCAAAGGCATAGTATGTGTAATATATTTACTTGAGTCACGTGCACGAACCTACTTGCTATCACACATGTGATCATGCTTCTTTATGTTTCATTTAGAAGGCCTAGGCTCATGGATATTATCCTGTAATTTGAAGGACACATGCTAGTCTCTTAAATGAAACCACTTATGTTAATAGATAGAGGAAGTCGTAGGAGCCAAAAAGGAAAAGGAAAATGCATGCATGTTGATGCTTTAAGTGATTTTGGTGAATGGTTGTCACCTAATGTTACAATCTATTCATCATCTAATGTTAGGACCTTTGCTCATTTGATAAATCTTTATGTTTTACTCTTTAGCTCAACTCCAAAATCAATAATTATAATTATAAATAACAAATACACACAATGCAATGTGGGATTATGTATGCAATGATAATAAACTGATATTGATTACCATTTTTGTGTTAGAGTTTTTCTATATTCATTATACATATAATTTTTTTTACAAGAAAATTTAAAATTTCAAAGAAAAATAATTTTTTTTTTTTTTTTGTCTTTGTGAGACCTAAAGTGATGTGAGCCAAATTTTGATTAGATCATGCATAATATTTCCCTATTAAAGCTTGTGCTAACCATAAGGGTTGGCGACCATAAGTTATTGGCTATGTATTATACACATTTTTCTGTTTGGGATTCTTTATTGATTGACGTATTAGAATTAATGCTTATGTTTGAATTTTGTTGAAGAGAGGGACCTATTAGGAGGTAAAACAAAGGTGTTCCATTCAAGTTCTTGGTTCCTTTTATTTATGCTCCTATTCTTTCTCTTACTAAAATCCCTACCAATTTTTTTTTGTGATATTTTTTCTTTTGTTTTTTGGACAATTCAATACATTTGTTTTGATTTTTGATTGTCCAATGTTTTTTTTTTATGGGTGATTGTAATGTTTTAGTTTGACTATCATTATGCCATAGACCTATTCTGAGGGATCAATTGTTTATGGCTACATTGGTTGGTTCATTTGCTGATGGCCTTTACTTGTGTATCCTTTTCCAAACTTGCTACTTGTTCTACTATTTTGTTGATTTATTTATTTATTTATTTTTAAAATGTGATTCTTGATTCTAACACTTTTCACTAATTTTTTTTTATTGTATTGTTAATTATTGAGTAGTCATATTAGCTATTCCAAGTGCCTTGGTTTTGATTTTTCTTAAGCTGTGGTGTATCACTTTGATTTTCTATTAGTAATGTCTGAAAATTAGTCTAGATCAAAAAATCATATTTTTCTTAGAAAAGATAAATGTGTAAATGTGTGAATATGCTTTCCTATGTCCAAAACAACGTTGTCATTAGCATAATTCTTATGAGTAGTGACTTTAAAAGAAGGGAATTATGGTAAAGGAATTTACATTAATGGGATAAGAGAAAGAAGGGATTTAGGGTTGAATTTTGGAGAATTCCTATTAACTAATGTTAATTATAATGCACATCATATGCAATGCATGTAATTATTAATTTGGAACTTTCAAAGTATTAATCTTATAATTATCTTAAAGGCAATCCTTATATTGTTCCTAAACTTCTTCTATATTTTTTTCTTTCTTACATTTTTTCGGTCTCTAAATGCTTCTCAGAATACTAATAAAAAAGAAAAAATTTGATAATACACTAACCTAATCACTATAATTTGGTGTGATATAATATTGCATGTGCACTTATAAATTTAGCAAAGCTAATCTTTTGAAAGAAAAATGTGCCCATTTTGATTTGCATATTTTGTAGGAATCAAAAAAATCATTCCTAACAAAAGTATATAAGTAGAAAATTTGGACAAAACTTAATGTCACTTTCTTATGGGTTAGTGATAATAGATCTACATATTTCTTTGGAGATATTAGAGTGCTAGATAGGATATGACTAAATTACCATCAATTACTTCTAAAGGTGTGATGTTTCCATTTGAGCTTCCCATTAGTGAATAAAGACATGCATGTAGTTTTTAGATCTTCCTTTTTTTGGATGCAATCTTAAGAGGAGCTTCTTCATTTCTTGATTGGTACTCCTCTAATGGCTAATTTACACTTACTACCTCAAACACAATAATGAACATGACATTAATAAAAAATCTATTATACATTAAATCATTACCTCTCAACAAATTGAATACCTAAAAATAAAATATAATATAAAAACATGCAATAAAATAAAAGAATAGTCACTAATTGAAATAAAATTGAGCATTATGTTATCTATCAAAACTTTAGTAATAACTAAATTTTCACATAATTAATATTATCAATAAGGTGAGTATAAATTATAGTTAAACAACTAAACATGTTAATGTCTACAATACAAGTTTTAGGAATTCTTCAAGCTGACATGCTTTCTTTCTTGCAACTTTATTTTGTAACTTAAGCTTTCAGTTTGATAGGGATCACGTAGGCATTAGATATTCATCAAAGAATTTTCATTATGTTGGGCTAGATGTTAGTCAGTGTGGGCTTTATACTATGTCTTTAGAAGCATTACAAACTACAATTTTGGAATAATTCTATTAGAAATTTAGAAGATGTCTTACCTCTTTGATGTGTGGGGATGCTATGGAGGATCTAGGCTTGCCCATATGACCTAAAAGCTTGAAGCAAGTACATTTGCAAGTATACCACACTCAAGATTCTAACAATTATGAATGGTGTCAAGGAAATCTGTAATTTTATTCATGTTATCAGGTTCTTGCCAAGGAAGCTTTCCTAAAGCAAATGTTCGAAAAGTTGATTAGAATCTCAGCATTTATGTTTGTTGGAGCTCACCATCTTGGAGCAACTATTGGTGTTATGAAGAAGGAATTCTGCTTAGAGGTAAAGTTGCCTCTGAAATGGAATATAACACACTTGAACTTTAGTTCTTACATAAATTTTGTATAGTTCCATGCCAATTTTAAGGGCTAATTCTTGGATGCACTACTTCATAGTCCTTTGATGGGTTGAGTTGGAGTGGATTAGTTTTTTTGGTTCTTCAATTTAGTCTATCTACCAATCCACTTGTTTGGGGCTTATTCACATTGATGACACAAATTTTTCTTATATGGGAAGTATGTATTTGTTGGTATGCTAAATCTTGGTTATGTATTTTGTAGACTTATTAACATTGTTTCTATTATGTCAAGTGTATAATTGAATGAAGAGTAACTTTTAAATATAAGGCGGTAACTTTTGAAAACTTTTAAAAAAGCAATGAAAATAGAGTGAATATATTTGTATGTCTATGCAGAGCTACTACTGCTGTTGTAACTAATTCTTGAATTTCTCATGTTTTCAGCCTATAACATACATGTCTGTATATAGTTTTCATTATGGACTTCATGAATTGAATTTCTTTGACTTTACATTACTTTGTTGATGCAATTTTTGGAACTCTCTAAATTACGGTTACATAACTATTGTTGAGCTTGCCTTAAGGTTCCTTAACATGAATGGTTTCTCAAATTGTTTTCCATTTACATTGAAGATATTTTGTAATTTTCATGTTGCTTCAATCTTTAACTTTGACCAAAATTACAAATTATCTTTTAACACCTCCTCTTAATTTGTAATTTTGAATTTTTTCTTGACCTTTTCTCTTATAACTCCTTTGGTAAGAATATCTATTGGTTGATCATTTGTGTTGATGAACTCCATTATGACTTCTCCTTTATTGACCATGTGAAATGATGGCTTAGTTTGATGTGCTTTGTGTGTACACTAGACACTAGATCCCTTTCATGGCTATTATTGACATATTATAACACTAGATAATCATATTGGATCTTTATCTTTACATTGCAAATCTAATAGCATTTGTCGTAACCAAATTGCTTCACAAACTACATTAGTCTCCAGTGTATTCTTCCTTAGCAGATGACAATGCAACTCCCTTTTATTTCTTGGAATTCCAATAAATTAGCTTAGTTTCCAAGGTGCACATGTATCCTGCTGTGCTTTTTCTCATCTAGTGATCCTGACCAATCTCTACCAATAAATTCTCAAACTTTTTGTTGGATGCATTCACATTATTCTCAGCTTCTTAGTTCATTAGATATGCCACAAAATTTTTTTGAATGCTGCATGATGAAGTTAGCTAGGGGCATCAGTGTTGACACTAGTTTACAACTTCTCATGAGAAATTTCTTGAGCAAGTCTTCTACATATTTTTCTTGAGAAATGAAAATTTCTCCTTTTGTTTGCTTAACTTGGGTTCCCAAAAAATATTTCATGAGTCCCAAGTCAGTCAATCAAATTCTTTTATCATAGCACTTTTAAATTCTTCAATTATCTTTGGGTTAATACTAACATAAACCAAATCATGCATATATATCCAAATAATAAGAATATCATTGGTACATCCCTTCTTTATGTAAAAAGATGCTTCACCTGGTCTTCTCTGAAATCCATTTTGCTAAGAATAATTATCAATTGCTATTCCCTGCTCAAGGTACTTGCTTTTCTCCATATTGAGCCTTAAGGAGTCAATAAACTTTGTTCTTTATTCTATTATTCATATAGCTTTTAGATTGCTCCACCTACACTTTTTCTAATTCTCTATGCAATAATACTGATTTTACATCTAGCTGAAAAACTTCTAATTCATTTGAACTGTAAGAAATTTTCTAGTTGTCTCCTTCTGTGTAGCTAGTGCATATCTCTCATGAAAGTCTACTCCAGGTTGTTGCGAATAACCTTTTGCAACAAGATATGCCCCTTTTTTTTTTTTTATTTGAGCTATCTCTTTAAATTTTCTTTTGAAAATTGTTTGATCACAAGTTTTACTTTTGGCATGTCTACTAGCTCCCATCTATGATTTTTTTTGAATCATCTTGATCTCTTCATCTATTGCCTTGTTCCATATGTCTTGTTATGCACCTACTTCAAAATTTTAGTTCACTTGTAAACATTAAAGGATTCATGCAGTTCATTGAGTCTAAGTACCTTTCTTTGCAGTGATTCTTAATTTGAGGAAATTTGAACTGATGATCTCAAGCATGGCAATTTGGGATTTGTCACTTCAACAGGATCACCATTGCTTCTTGTTAGGTTAAACAAATGATATCCTTTAGATTCATCATCATACCCAAGGAAGATACATTACTCTCATCTTTCATCAAACTTCTCTATTTTGAGAAGGAATATGAGAGTAAGCAATGCAACCAAGAACTTTGAGATGACTCACTTGTAGCTTCCCTTTATGTCTGCTTCAAATGGTGTTTTGTTTTGAACTAATGTTGTTGGTGATCGATTGAGATTGTAAATTGCTGTAATGGTTGCTTCAACCAAAAACTTGTCAGAAAGTTGTTTTCCTTTAAGCTTGCTTCTTGCCATCTCTATAATAGTGTGATTCTTATGTTTTGATATACCATTGGGTTCCTAGACTGTATCTCACGGCCAATTTTCTTTTGATTCCTTTGTCTTTGCAACCAAAAGAATGTACCTTTTGCTGCTAATTGAAAGAGTTTGAGTTGGTAAATCTATGTGTATCAATGCTCTTCATGAAGTCTATGGAAATGAAAGACTGCATTTTGTTAGTATTGAATTTTTCTCTTTCCTCTACAGTGATCTTCTTGTCCTTGTTGATTATGATTTTGATATGTGCCTCTCTCTCTCCATTGTTGAAAGTTGTTTATCATTTAATTTTGATTCTGGATTGAAATGTTTGCTCCAGTAATTGACTAAAAAAATTTCCTATTCTTCGCTCGTGCCATTAACTTGTGCAGGATAATTTTCAACAAATCTTGTGTTTTTTCAATAACTGCAATGATATGCTCAAATTTGAAATTAAACTTGGTGGAATTTGTTTTACAACCTCCTTTTAATCAATATTGTCAATACTGCTCTTGATTTGGTTGACTATTTTAGCAATTCTTAAACAGAAACCTTGAATGCTTTCACTCTCTTTCATAAAAAGCTTATCAAATTGTCTTCGCATATTTCGAAGTTTTGAGCCTTTGAATTCGTTTTGTGATATTTCTCATGCATTTTTGGCTTTTGACACTAAACATTCTAGGAAAAATAATTTTACGCACAGCTTGTTGGATGATCCTCATTGTACTTGCATCTCTCTTGACATTTTACTTATATTCTTTCATCTCCTATTGGACCTCCTTATAAAACTCTCTTCTATTGGTAGTTACTAATAATAATTAGCGACTACCACAAAATTTGTGAGATAAAAATCGTCTTCTTTCGCAAGCTTCAATATTCATAGAATTCTCCATCAAATATTAAAACTTGACTTTGAGTTTATATGAAGATGGTAATAGGATTATCTGTGGCCATGATTTTACTAGGACAAGAGTGCACAATTTTTGATAGATGAGTCAAATTCGTGAGGAAAGGACTAAATTGAGACTTTAGGAATGAAGGGTTCAATCCACAACTTTTTGGGCTTGCTAGTGTTGAAACAATGTCATACAATTTTTTGTGTCCAAAAATTGATGTTAACTATTTTCACATAAAAGCTTTTGGTTTTTTTTTAATCAAGGGGGATATAATATTTGATTTTCAAGAAACTTTAGCTGCAAACTCTTGACAGTGCGTCCTTTGGATGTAACTTTGAGACTACTTGTGTCAAATGCATGATTGGATAAATTATTAAGTGGCAACTTTCAGAAACCTTAAAAAAAAAAAAAAAAAAAAAGGGCAAAACAGAGTGAAAGCATTTGTGTGGATTTGTGGGGTTGCTTCTCTTGCAAATAATTATTGGATTTTTTATTTTTTAAGCCTATTTCTTCTTTTTCTAAGGTTATGAAGTACATGTTTACATATAGTTTTCTTTGTCATCTTCATAAGTTGTATTTTTTTTTGACTTCCTTCATAAGTATAATTTCTTAGTCTCTCAGCAATAAATTTATAACTATTGCTTAGCTTGCATGGTGGTTCCTTAAACATGAAAGATTTCCTAATTTCTCTTCCTTGATATAATTTTCTAAAATTTTCTTTTTGTTTGATTCCTTAACTTTGACCAAAATTACAAATTATATTTTGACAAAGTTGTTGAAGATTTGGAGTATAATAAATGACCTATATCTTGAGACTTACCTAACAATTTAAACTTTGGGGTGGAATGATTTCTTGACAAGTTATTAGAGTCTTCATGATCAAGTAATCATGAGTTTGAATCACGCTCGCTCACATTTTGCATGAGGGGGTGTGTCGGAGTATAACATATAATCCATATCTTGGGTCTTACTTAACAACTTAAAGTTTTTGGGTAGAATGGGTTCTTAATAAAGATTGTTTTTGTTATTATTGTAGCACTACCATTCACTTCTTGCTGAAGCCTTGCTTTCATAGTTTTGTTTCAAAAGTCAACCTAGTAATTGGAGTAGCTTTGCCTATCTTTTTTGATTAGATTTCCTATTAGGCAAATTTTCTATTCCTAATTAATCAAGGGTGTCCAAATTCTATAATGATTATAAGTTTAATTAGTCTCTGCATATAGGGTTTATACGATATTTTCAGAGGTTAAATTGGGGTTTTTTTTGGCCTGTTGGTAATTTTCGCCTTTAAAGTGTGAGGCTCTCTTGTCTTGTCCTTGGAGTAAGATTGATTCTAGAAGTTCTGAGTATGATGCTGGCAGTTCTTTAATTCTATTAGTGAGATACTAACAAGTTTTTTCAATCTTTATTGCTCTTCATAATTTATCCAATATATATTGAGTGATACAAATTTAAATTCCATACTTAACATCCTAAAATTTCAATTTCCCAAACTCTAATAAAATCTAGACCCCAACAACCTTAAATTCTGCCCTCCTAGCTTTCCTGCATCAAGTCCGTGATTATAAGTTACAGTTGTAACATGAAATGAGTTAGTTATGGCACTATTTATGGTTTTAGGTGTCTAGACTTATTGCCGAACTTGCTTCTGCAGCAGTTGCAGAAAAGGGAGTTACATTTGATGCTGCTATAGAAGAAAGATTATGTGCTTACTCCCGGGCTGTTGCCCACTTCCCAACAGTCGTTAAATAGGTAAAGTGTTTTAGCTGTAGTATTTATTGTTTTTGCATATTGAGGATGAATGTTTGTTTGTGGCTATCTATCTTACCACTTATTTCTTTTTATAGGAATTCAATAAATTGATGCAATTATCTACGATATTCATCTAATAGTGGTTCCATCTATCTCTTATGAAATGAGAACTTTTGTGCAAAACAAAATATATAAAGAAATTTAAGGTATCATTTAGTTTAGCAAATTATAATACGTCAACCATACATCTTATCTTATCACATATCGCACAACATTAAAGTCTCATAAATTGAGATTTTTTTTTTTTAAAAATTCAAATACATGAATCATATAGTGTAGTTGAATATAATACATGATTAATGAGTATTCATGTAATTGTTAGATCATTATTTTGGTCATTATACTTTACTCAAATATTTGAAGAAGATTGTTTCTTCAAATTTTGATGTTGGGAGCCTTGTCTCCTCCCCTAGTACCCATTTCTTTGCCATTGTCCTAGGAGAATTGAGCCTGGAATCTAGTTACCATTGGAATACAAAGAGTTAAGTGCAAAAGGAGTCCTTTCCTTTTGTATAGTTGGATGAAAATTTAAAATTTTAATTCTGTCTTTCTCACTAAAATCTTACAATTGAAATGAAGGAATGGTTGGTTCTATTCTCTCTCTAACAAGGCAATTATTAAAAGGAGACTAGATCCTTGTCCTATACATATTGTATGGTTTAAGGAGTTAAATGTTGTATAGTTATGCTGTTAAATTATGCAGTTGTATCTTTTAATTGATCCTTTTTGGAATGCCTTATGACATTATACTAACTATTCACGATATATAGTATTGTAAAAAAAATGTCTTTGTACCCTAAATATTTATATTTTGATAAAATAATCCAATGCAAGTTGCGTTGGTGTCAAAAACAAGATCCAACTTATATGTTTACATTGGATTTCTCTTTAATTACATGACAAAAGATATACCAATAGACTTTAGAAAGTTGAGTGAGCATTAAACTTGTCTATTTTGTATGTATCACTATTAAAAAGGGAGTCTTTGCAAGTGAAGTCACATAAGAAATTACTCCTTAATTGCCTACCTTTTAAATCTTGGTTACTCAATTTTTAAGTGAATTAAGTTAAATTTATGTTAAATATAAGCAAAAATTTTAAAAAAAAATAAATGAGATTTAATTGAAATAAGAAAAAAAAAAATTTATATAATTAAAAATTATATATATGATATTTCTATAAAAATAAATAAATAAATATAACAAATACCAGATGAAAATATCTAATGGTGTGACATTCATAAACAATAGACTTAAGCATCTAGCATAAAAAATAGTCATTTAATTATAGCAATGGTAGGTCAAGGTTATCTTCTTTGAACACAAAATAAGAAAATTAGTGGATTAGTGGAACATAGTTGCATTAATGAAACATTAATATCAATTAGAAGTTATGTCTTTCTTATAATTCATTTTTACAAGCAATTTTTTTAATTTTAATTGTCAAAAAACTATTCCAACTTTACAAAATATGCCCATTACATTAACATTAAAACCTCCTTTATATTTATAGCTTTCATGATTTGGCTTAATTAAATAGCTAAGTCAAATACAAAAGAGAGTCAAAAAAGAGAAAAAAAATAATCAAATTATTTGTTAAAGAAATCATTACATTATCTTTCACTTTAAATTCAAGAAAATATTACATATATTTCACTAAAATTTTATTTCACATATCATTAATGATGGAATTAGACTAGCCTATTATATAGTGAGATCAAACTAATTAGTTTATATTTTATGATGTCTTAAACTTACCTTAAATTAATGTCTATGACAATAATTTCTTTAAAATATACCTTTGAGACTTTAAGAGCAAAATAAATATGTATTTTTTTTGGTATATTTATAACTAAAATTCAAATTTTATAATTATTTAAAGGAGGCATAATTTATCAAATTAAATGTAGTTGATTGTTGTGTTATAACATCTAATAACATATATATAATTTGTGTCTTCACTTTTCTTCTTTAGGAATGCTACCAAGTCAAATACAAAATCTTTTTCTTCTCTTCTAAGTCATATACAAAGACTTTTATTGCATGGCATGTGCAATTGACTCTGTTATAACAATGTTGACTCCTTTTTGATTAATTAGGACTCATGACATGTTTAGCAAGATGCATTAAGGATAGTAATCAAATGTTAATAAATCATATACAAAGATTTTTCTTCTCATCTGATTCTTATTTTTTCTACCAACTACACTAATGTAACCATTAATTTTGTTGTCATATTGTGAAAGTGATGCTTCTCATTTGGTCTACCTTTAATTATACAACAAGTGCTTCTCATTTGGTCTTCTTTTTATTACACGACATGTGCTTCCCATTTGGTCCACCTTTCATTACACAACAAGTGCTTCTCATTTGGTCTACCTTTCATTAAACGACATGTGCTTCCCATTTGGTTCACCTTTCATTACAGAACAGATGCTTCCCATTTGATCTTTCATTACACAATGTGTGTTTCCCATTTGGTTCATTACACCATATGCGCTTCCCATTTGGTCTACCTTTAATTATACAACAAGTGCTTCTCATTTGGTCTTCTTTTTATTACACGACATGTGCTTCCCATTTGGTCCACCTTTCATTACACAACAAGTGCTTCTCATTTGGTTTACCTTTCATTAAACGACATGTGCTTCCCATTTGGTTCACCTTTCATTACAGAACAAATGCTTCCCATTTGATCTTTCATTACACAATGTGTGTTTCCCATTTGGTTCATTACACCACATGCGCTTCCCATTTGGTCTACCTTTAATTATACAACAAGTGCTTCTCATTTGGTCTTCTTTTTATTACACGACATGTGCTTCCCATTTGGTCCACCTTTCATTACACAACAAGTGCTTCTCATTTGGTCTACCTTTCATTAAACGACATGTGCTTCCCATTTGGTTCACCTTTCATTACAGAACAAATGCTTCCCATTTGATCTTTCATTACACAATGCGTGTTTCCCATTTGGTTCATTACACCACATGCGCTTCCCATTTGGTCCACCTTTCATTACACAATAAGTGCTTCTCATTTGCTATACCATTTGTATTATGAAAGTATGAGAAACAAGAATTAACAAAAAAAAAAAAAAAAAGGCATAACTAAAACAAAGAAACTTTGGGGATTGAGATAATATTACAAAATTGACTCCTTTTAGTTGGCATATTGTGAAAGTGGTGTTTCTCATTTGGTGTACCTTTTTATAACACAACATGTTGAGTTGAGTTTGGCATTACAAAATTGACTCAATTTCATGTGTTGTTCTATATATAAGGTGCCTCAGCAATTACAATGGGATGTGCAAAAATTAAGAAAACTTTTTAGTTTTTTTTGTGCTTGTTAATTTGCATGACAATGGAGTTTTGTTTTTCCAAGAAATGTGTTTTATGGGTTCTAATCAATTTAATATGCTTAAGTGGTTATAGGAGTTGCCTAGACGAAGAAAGGTTGGGTTCATTAAGTATCAAGGATTACTTTGAGTCAAATAAATGAGGACAGAGCTTATGCTTCCTTCTTAGACTGATAATCTGGCATCTAACTATTGTAGCTGGGAATGAGTCAAGTGTAATAGCACCACAGGTCAAGTGATTGAGCTCTTTCTCAGTAACACTAGCCTTGAACCATATTACTATTATCATGATTGTGAAATAATTTGGTTTCTAAATGTGTCATTGTTTCTTCCTTTTGAGGAGTTGCACAATCTAGACTTACATGAGAATTGGTTTAGTGATTGTTACTAGATTCATGGTACTTGTTAAACTTTTCTATTTTTCCTTTTTTGCCTTATGTTTTCATGTGCATAGCGATTCCAAACCCACACAAATTTGTAGACATAGTTGAGCTAGCTTCTGTTACACTAGAGATTTTTGAGGTAAAAATTGTTTTAAAGTCTTAGTTAGGAAAGTGATGATTATATATTGATTCAATTGTGTCTAAGATTTACTTGTCTTGTAAATGTATGAATGATAATGGGGTCATTGTAAGTGGCAGAAACATAATCATTCTGCATTTATTTGGGATTTGTTGCATAATCAAGAAAATTATTTCTACAAGTTTTGAGAAGATTTCCATTTTGAAGAAGTTGGAAGTCCTAGATCTTTCAATAAATAACTTCCAAAACAATATTTTACATGCCCTAAGTGAAATTACATCTATGAGGACTTTGAACCTAAACTTCAACTATTTCGGAGGATCTTTCCCAATTAAAGGTACTCAAAAACATATACAACATCATCTTCCATCTAACCTTTTTTTTTTTAAATTTATTTAATTATTTTAGTTATTTATCTTTTTAAATTTCAAATTGTAATGTTCGTTAGCCAAAAACATTGTTAAGTAGTGATCCAAAAAATTAAATGAAACACCCTCTTGTACATATAACTCATAAATCCCCTTTTATTAATGTTGAAAAATTAAGTTTGGATATGAATAAATATGATTGTAAATTTTTGTTTACATCAATCTTAGTTAAATCATGTAAGAAGTAAATAAAATGAAATTTATAAGATATAAGAAATTTATTTTGTCATATAGACTAAGTTTGATAAAAGGATAGTAAATAAAAATAAAAGATCTAACATATAAGTTGAAACTTTAGGGACATTTAATGAAAGTTGTGCATTATTAAAATTTGATTCAACTTCAAAGAAAAGAAAGGAGAAAAAAATAGAGAGAAATTAATACAATTTGTAACATGTCAAGAAGACTTAAAGTGGAGAATTTTATTCATATATGACTACCAAGACATAATGTCTTCACGCTAATGCTTAAGACCATAATTTTCTTAAAATCTACATTTAAGATTTATATTTTTTTTTCCTTTTTCCTTTTTCCTTTTGAGTAATACATTTAAAATTTTGATTAAATTAAAAAGTAACATAAACAAATGTCAATTGTTTTTTAGCATATTTTGAATTACTTGCATTTTGTAAGCATTTGAAAAAGGTCCTTTTCTTTTTTAAATCAATTTCTCTTTGACTAGTCAAACAAAACTTTATTGATAGTTAAGTCATATCATTTCACTATAAAAACTAATATAAAAAAGAATTATAAAGAAAATAAAAAAATAAAGCATAATTTCTCCAATATGATATAAAATAAATGTTAGATTTGGTTGTACTAAAAACATAATAAATAAATATAACAACTAGATGGACATAAAAATTGAGTGAGGAAAAAAGCCTGAGCATTTGTGGGGTTTTACAATTGGGTGTCTGACCAGAAGTTGGATTAATTTTCATCAATTGTTCTATAGATACTTATGTGCCTCAGAAATTAAAATATAGTGAATGCAAAAATTAGAAGGTACACTTCTTTTACTTTTCCTTCTTTGCCTCTTGTTTTCATGTACATAGTGGGTTCCAAACCAACTTGTTGCAAGTGGTCACTACAAGTGGCGAAAAACATAATCATTTTGCATCTATTTTAGGGATTTGCAGTATAACAAAAAAATTATTCTAGCAAGTTTTGAGAAGATTTCCAATTTAAAGAAGTTAGAAGTCTTAGATTTTTCATGAAACAACTTCCAAAACAATATCATATAGTACTTAGGTGAAATCGCATCCCTAAGGACTTTGAACTTAAGCGTGAATGGATTTAATGAATCTTTTCTTGTCAAAGGTACTTAGAAACATATACAACACCATCTTCTATCAAACATTTTTTTCTTAAAAAAACATTTAATTCTTTTGGTTATTCATCCTATTAAATTGAGACAATTTGTAACATGTTAAGTAAGGTTGAGAATTTTATTCAGATGTGACTACCAAAGACAAAGTCTCCATACTCATGCCTTTGACCATAATTTTCTCAAAATCTATATTTAATTTTTTTTTTTGAGTGATATAGTGAAAACTTTGATTAAATTAGAGAGTGTGAGAAATATGTGTTAATTTTTTTAATATATTTTGAATTAAAATTTTCATTTTGTAAGCATTTAAAGAAGGTTTGATTTTTCTTTTCTAAACTTAAATTCTATTTGACTAGTCAATCTAAACTTTAGTAATTGTTGAGTCATATCATTCCATTTCGATATAAAACCCAAAATAAAATAAGAAATGTAAAGAAAATAAAAAAATAAAACTTTTTTTTTTTGGGATACAATATAAAGTAAAAGTTAATTTTAACTGTGTAGATGAAAAAAAAAAAAAAGATACATATAACAACCATATAGACATAAAAATTGAGTGAGGAGGAAAGCCTTAGCATTTGTGGGGTTTTACAGTTGGATGTTTGACCAGAAGTTAGGTTAATTTTCATGGGTTGTTTTGTTTATACACGTACATGCCTCAAAAATTAGAATATAGTGACTGCAAAAATTAAAAGTTACACTCCTTTTACTTTTCCTTCTTAACCTTTTGTTTTCATGTACACAATGGGTTAACTAACTTGTTGCTAATGGTCATTGCAAGTGGTAGAAACATAATTATTCTGCATTCATTCAAGAGATTTGTTGCATAACCAAGAAAATTGTTCCAACAAGTTTTGAGAAGATCTCTAGTTTGAAGAAGTTGGAAGTCCTAAATCTTTTAAACAACTTTTTCCAAAACAATATCCTATAGTACTTGGGTGAAATTACATCCTTAAGGACTTTAAACTTGGGATCGAATAGCTTTAAGGGATCTTTTCCAATCAACGGTACTGTGAAACATATATAGCACCATCTTTCATTAAACATTTATTTTTTCTTAAAAAATAAAAATTTATTTAATTTTTTTAGGCATTCATCTTCTTAAATTGAAACAATTTGCAACATGTGAAAAATTTTATTCAATTGTGACTACCAAAGACATAAAGTCTCCACACTAAAGCCTATAATCATAATTTCCTTAAAATCTACATTTAAGACTTTTTTTTTTGTTTTTTTTAAAGTAATACACTAAAAACTTTGATTAAATTAGAAAATAAATAAACACATGTTAATTTTTTTAGTATATTTTAAATTAAAATTTACATTTTGTAAGTATTTCAAAAATTTTAATTTTTTCTTTTTTAAACTTAATTTTTGTTTGACCAGTCAAATTAAACCTTGTTGATCAAGTTATATTATTTCACTACAAAACCAATATAAAAAGAGAATTATAAAGAAAATAAAAAATAAAACATATTTTTATGGCATAAAAAGGTTAAAAAAAAGGATAAATATAGTTACTATTGTAGCTCTTCTAAGTTACTATTACATATTATAATGATACAAAAACTTCTTTATTTTAACATATGCATGCATAAAATTATTACATATATGTTTTCATTTTTCTGTGGAATAATTGTAATCTATCCTTAGAGTTTAAGGCTATGGAACACCTAGAGACATTGGATTTAAGTTATAACAATATCAGTGATTACCCAAAGGTCCAAGGTAAAGACATCATTCCTTTTTTTTTTTTTTCCTTTCTTTAATTTCTTTTTGATTTTTTTTCTTTTCATTTTATCATTAGAAAAGATAAATAATATTGATAGTTTTTTTAAAAAACCTTTAGAGTTATAAATCATAAAGTATTTTATAATTTTGTACTTTTCATCAATTTTTTATATATTTTTTATTTGACCTTATTATATATTTTATTGATTTTTACATACATTACATAAGTTTTTAAAAAATAAATAATTACAAGACAAATGATTATTTTATTCACAAATGAGATCATTATGATGTAATTTGTATATATCTAAAGCATGAGTGATTTCTTTAATTTTTTTATCATTTTTAATATTTTAGTCAAGACAAATTGTACACGTGTAATGAATTTTGACACCACTATTATATATGTGATGTGAATTTTATTAGTAGACTCATAAATGTATTTGGGAGAATAACTAGTAAATACTCTATGTATCCCAGATTTTATGTTATTAAATAATTTGATAGTATTGAATCTAAAAGGCAACAATTTCAATAGCAACATCCTACCCTTTATAAGTACCCTTACATCAATTAAAACATTCAATCTTGGCAGCAACTATTTTGGGTCGTCTATTTCTACAATAGGTATTACAATTCTCTAAATTTAATTTGTTTTGTTCTTTTCTTTTGCCTAGAGTCACAGTACTATATTGTTGTAATGCACTCTTTTTAATTTCTTTTTGGTAGAACTAGCTTCTTTGGAAAATTTAAAATAGTTGGACTTGAGTTACAATTTTCTAAAGAATCTTGAAGGAATTGTTGATGGCCTATTACGATTTCAAAAGTTAGAGGTGTTGAGACTTGATGGAAACAACTTCATGAAGAGTAATGTTAAATAATTGGTTGCTGTGACCTATTTGAAGAATCTTGTCTTTCATATTGCAACCTCAATGGAGTCTTCTCAACACAAGGCATGTAAAAAGTAACTCAACAAATGAAATTTAGAATTGGTCTCTTTTACTCAATTTATTTTTCTTTTCATGTATATATATCTATAGATTTTGCAAATTTAAAGAACTTAGAAATTTTGAATCTTTCTTTGAATCAACTAACAATGCTACTAAGTATTACTTGCCCTTTTTCATGAGAATTTTTTTTTTTTTGTATTTGATGAGTGTAAGTGTTGAAAAACTTCATTAAATTCATTAGAAAACTTTGATTAATAAAGAAAAGAGAAGAAGAAGAAGAAGAAAATCACAAAGAAAGAGAAGATGTCTTAACCACACTATTAGAAAAAAAAGAAACAAAAAGAATGAGAAGAAAAGACATTTATCCCCATGGACCCCACCATTGTTGTGGTGCCTGGCAATCTCAAATTGCCCCAAGATATATATATATATATATATATATCTATAGATTTAGCAAAGTTGAAAAACTTAAAAATTTTGGATCTTTCTAGAAATCAACTAACAATGCTATTAGGTACCATTTGCTTTATTTCATGGTATATTTAGGTGTTTGATGAGTGAAAGTGTTGAAAAACTTCATTTAATTCATTAGAAAACTTTGACTAACAAAGAAAATAGAAGAAGGAAAAAAAAAAACACCGAGAAGATGAAAATGCCTTAACCACATAATCAAAAAAAAAAAAAAAGAAATAAAAAGAATGAGAAGAAAAAACATTTAACCTCACGAACCCCACCTTTGTTATAGTGCTAATTCATTGAAATTGCCCCAAAATCACTTTTTATTTTTTTTTTTTAATTTAAGAAGAAATGCCCCAAACTAGGTCCACCTACTCGATTAAACTAGGTTAACCTACACATGGTACACACTCACAACCTTGTCTTTTTCTGGCCTTCATCACATACTCCCTTCAAGTTGTTGCCAATTTACTAAATTTATTACTAGTTCAAATTAAATATTTAACCTTTTTTCCTTTTTCTCCAACTTTTCTTTCCTTCAATTTACTAGCATTCTTCACATTTACTAGGAATTTAATATCTTGTATAAGTATCCAAGCTTACTTTAGTTGTCTTATTCTTGCAATTCTTTTAATGCTACCCATAAACTTTTTCTTTCCCCAAATCTCATCAAATTGTAGGAATCTATTGTTTATAAAAGCATTCTTAGCTTTTCCTTGTAAATAGTAAACCTTTTTGGCAATAAACATTATAAAGCATTAATTACACAATTCCATGAAAGATGAATAACTAAAATAATTAAGATAAACAAACTTAGTCTCTCCAACTCAATTTATTTTCCCTTTAATATATATATAGGTAGATTTAGCAAGTTTTGAGAACTTAAAAATTTTGGATCTTTCTTTAAATGGCCTTAATGGTTCCTTGAAGTCATCAACATCAAAAGAAGTAGCAACCCTGATTTCATGGAATACTAAGTCTAAAGAGCACTACAACATTAATAGCTTTCAAACAAAAATTCTTGCAGTCTTGTTGTAAGAAACCGAATTCATCAACAAACTTGATGTGGTTGAATCCGCAGAGAGCCCCCAAGAAACCATTTCCCAAAGAATTGCACCTAATATTACCTTGTTGTTTAGAAAACATTGTATCATTATGTTGTAGGAGTGTTCATTTGGCAACAAGCCATGCATGTGCATGGTCTTAGATAACTTGTATGCATCATTAAGCTGTCCTCCTTTAGAAAGTCCTTTGATCGAGTGTTATATGACGGAATGCTGGCAAAAATCCTTTGACAGATTGACTAGAAAACAAAACTCTTGCAACTTTATACATGCCAAGTCTAAGAAAGCCATCAATAAAAATGGTAAATGTGACAACATTAATATTTGATCTATTCTCCTACATTACTTTGAACAACATCATCCATTTGATTGTGTGAGCATAGGCCATTCATCAAAGCATTGTATGTGAAAACATTTGGCCCTATGTCCTTGAGGATCATTTTTTTGAGCACTTATTCTACCTCCGAAATCATCCCTTTCTTGCATGTTGCATTAACAAAAAGGCCAACAATGACAGTGTCATATACCACTACATTTGGCTCAAAATCCCCTTCTTCCAACTTCTTGAGCACCTGAAGAGCTGCATTATAGTTTCTAGATCTGCACAAACCTTTGACAAGGGTGTTGTAGACAATTAAATTAGGTTAGTAGCCCTTTTTGAACATCAAATCAAATATCCTCACTGCTTGGAAGATTCGACCTTCTACACTAAACCCATTAACAAAATTGGTATAAGTAACTAAATCAAGTCTGCACCCTTTGTGCAACATCTCATCAATTCACATGGCTTTTCATCCACAATAATGCCATTGAGAAGGGAATTAAGAGTGAAGACATTAGGCTCATGACCAAGTTTGAACATCCTTTTAATATCAGCGAAACCAAAATCCACCCGTTTTAAATGACAGAAATAGTTGACCAATAAGGTTAGACTGAATCCAGTGTGTTTGAACTTAAAGTTTTGTTTAGCACGTTTGAACTAAAATTAACTTTCCTTATTTTGTTAAGTGAATCAATACATTTTGCATGATATTCATATTGATCTCAACAATTTCATCAAGCATCCTAATAGCATCCTCTCACTTGCTCAAATTACATGACGTGTGAATTAAAGAGTTGGAGCTGAAAACATAAGCAAAAAACTTAATGCCTCTACTTAACATTCTGGAGGAAAGATGTTATGGACTCATTTGTTGGGCATGTGTATAAAAAATGTGCTAATTAATTTCTAGTTTAAGTTTTTATTTTTCTACTTTATCTTGAAGTTGTTTGGATTTACTGGAGACTTATCTACTGGATTAGGTTATTCCTTAAATTTCAGAGTTTAGATCCAAAATTGTAGGGTTTTTATTTTCCAGTAAACTTGTCCTACTTAAAGTACCGAGTAACTAATAAAATTACAAGCTAAATTTTATCATTAACCTAGAGATTGGGTTCTCTCTTTGAACGAGGCTTAAGGTTTCAGTCTCCCTTTGATGAGCTAAGCTTTTATTATAAAAATAGGTCGTTCTAAAAACCCTAATAAAGGGAAGGGACGACTCATAGAGCCGAACTTTCTTGTGAATTACCCAGTGATATGATCCTTGGTCAGGGAAGGCAACAAATTGGTATCAAAGCTAAACACAATGGGCAACTCTCAAACCAAGGACAAACTACATACACTCCTCAAAGAGGCATAAGCCACGTGTGATGCTAGGGTTGCTCAGGTAGAGCAACGGCTGGGAAATCTGATGCAAGAACTCTCATTGCAATTGAAAGAGATGATGGCAGACCTCTTAAAAAGTATGCGTGTAGAATCAGAAATTGCAAGCCATAACCCACCATAAGAGCAAACACTAATTGCGATTAACGTAAGTAACCCAACGATAGGGGCTGGTATGACAACCAGTGGGGGAATGGTGTCTAGATATATAAAGTTGGATTTCCCAACTTATACTGGTATAGAAGATCCCCTAATCTAATTACATTGGTATGAAAAATTATTCACTAATTAGTGCACCATGGAAGTAGACAAGGTGGGGTTAGCCACATTTCATCTCCTTGGGGAGGTGTAATTGTGGTATCACTAGTTGAAATAGGTTCAAGGAGTACTATTTGCTTCGATTTGGCCCTCCGGTGTGTAGCAACCCCTTAGGGGAGTTGTTTAATCTTAAACAGATAAGGTTAGTTGAGGATTATCAGAGCCAATTTCAGCAGTGACTGGCATGAGCAAGCTGATTCGTTAGAACATACTAGCATGTAAGTTTATTGACCGCGGGATTGTCTAATTCAATTTGCTTGGATGTGGAGCTTTATGCACCACTTGATTTAGCCCATGCCATGAATTTAGCTAGAGCCTTTGAAGCCAAACAGAAAGTGTTGCGAGAACTAGTACATAAGAAGGGGATGTAGCGAGGCAACTGAGGCATTCCTTCATCAAACACGACACAAGAAATACCTCCCATCAGGAACAGTGCCAGTACAAGAGTGCAAACCAACAAAAAAATTGTAATTTCTTCCTTGTCTTTCATTAAGAAACTGACAAGAGTTGAGATGGTAGAAAGAAGGGCACAAGGACTTTGTTATAATTGTGACAAGCCATATTTAGCAGCACACCAATGTAAAAAGCTTTTTTGGCATGAGTTGGCCAAACATAACGAGGAGGAATTAGCACTTGAGTCTGAGGTGAAGCTAGAGATCTCACTTCATGCCATCATAGGACAAAAGGGGGCAACTATAATGAAAGACGAGGCTGCTGTCCAAGACTTGCCACTAAGTGGGTTAGTAGATTCGGGGGAGTACCCATATTTTTATTAGTTTAACAGCAGCCAAATACCTTGGGATACAAGTCCAACCAAATTCTTGCATGACTGTATTGGTGGCAAATGAGGATAATGTGCATAGCAGTGGCCTTTGCTGAAAGGTTCTCTTCTCAATTGATAATAATAACTTTTTTATTGATTTTTTTGTACTTCCATTAGCTAGTTTTGATTTAGTACTATGAATTAAATGGCTCCAAATGTTGGGACCAATACTCTGGGATTTTGCCTCTCTCATTATGAACTTTAATGCTGGTAGAAGGTGAATTGTGCTCCATGGGCTATAAACTCCAAACCAGCACCACCTTCTTTCGCTCAAATAAATGGATTCCTGTCATGCTCAGCTTGAATAATTGTTGTCTGAGTATGTTGATTTATTTCAAGAACCAACTGGTCTAATCCCAATCCGCAATTGTGATCATCGAATATGCCTTGAGCCAGCTTTGGGTCTAGTAGTGGTACGACCATATCGATACTCGTACCTTCAAAAAGATGAGATAGAGAGGCAATCTGCACAAATGTTACAGCAATGGATCATCTAGCCAAGTAGATCCCTTTTCTCCTCACCTATGTTGTTGGTTAGGAAATATGATAAGTCTTGGCAGTTTTGTATTGATTATAGATAATTGAATGTCAAAACTGTGAAAGATAAATTTCCTATCCTAGTGGTAGATGAGTTGTTGGATGAACTACACGGGTCTTAATTCTTCACCAAGTTAGACTTAAAGTCAGGCTATCACCAAATACACTTGAATACCTCAAATGTTGAGAAGACAACATTTTGCACCCATCATGGACACTTTGAATTTCTGGTTATGCCCTTTGGGTTGTCAAATGCCCCCTCCACTTTTCAAGCTCTTATGAATGAGGTATTTCAAGCCCATTTGCACAAATTTATTTTGGTTTTCTTTGATGATATCTTGATTTACAGCTGCACTTGGGATGAGCATCTAGCATAATTGCACATCACATTTGACTTGTTGCATGCCCATCAACTATATCTGAAGAAATCTAAATGTTTTTTTGGAGAAACCCAAGTTGCATACCTTGGCCATGTTATTTCAACTACAGGTGTGATGGTTGACTAGAGCAAAATTAAGGCAATTACAAACTGGCCACAACCACAGTTAGTTACAACCCTGAGGGGATTCTTAGGGTTAACATGTTACTACCAGAAATTTATTAAAGATTATGGACAGTTGGCCATGCCTTTAACCAGCATGTTGAAGTGAAATTCTTTTCAATGGAATGAAGTTGCCATGACTTCATTCACTCAATTAAAGCAAGCACTTGTTACTGCTCTAGTTTTGCAATTGTCTAATTTTGAGCAACAATTTATTATGGAATGTGATGCATCTAGAGAGGGCATTAAGGCTATCCTTTAGCAAAACAACCACCTTATTGCATTTTTCAGCCGACAATTGGCCATGAGACATCACAAGTTGGCAGCCTATGAACAGGAGTTGATCGGGTTGGCTAAGGCAGTGCAACATTAGAGGCCATATTTATGGGGTCAACGCTTTCTCATTTGTACTGATCACTATAGTTTGAAGTTTTTGCTAGAACAATGCATTTCTACTTTGCCTCAACAACATTGGATTAGCAAGCTAATAGGCTTTGATTTTGTGGTGGAATATCGTGCAAGACACTTAAATAAGGCTGTTAATGCATTATCTAGGTGCTTTTAGGAGGACCTGCTCTTAAATGCTATAAGTCAGCCTCACCTTCTACTAGTTGAAGCTATCTGTGATGAGATCGCTAGCGATCAGTTATTATAGGGGTTGTTCACTAAGGTTACCAATGGCAAGTTGGCTGCCCCTTAGTCAACTTGTATGGCCTTCTCCTTTACAAGGACCAGATTTATTTATCACCCTATTCCTCCTTGATTTCTACTAATATTATCCAATTTTCATGATAGCACTCATGAAGGGGTACAAAAAACTCTACACCAGATCCGTAGTGATTTCTATTAAAAGGGAATGAAAGTTGCTATTGCCCAATATGTAGCCTCTTGTCCTACTTGTCAACATCATAAGGTTGATAACTTGACTCCTACCGGTCTACTTTAGCCATTGGCCTTCCCTTCACAAATATGGGTCAATATTTTAATGGATTTCATTGATGGGCTGCCTAAAGCATGGGGAAAGATAGTCTTATTTGTGGTAGTGGATCATTTCTCTAAATACGCACACTTTATCACCTTGGCACATTCGTATACTACTACTTGGGTTGCGCATATTTTTCTGGAGAACATTGTTCGTCTTCATGGCATACCAAAATCCATTACTTCTAACCGTGATGTAGTTTTCACTAGTACCTTTTTTAAAGAACTTTTTTGCCTGTGTGGAACTAAATTAGCCTTTTCTTCATCATATCATCCATAATCTGATGGGCAAATAGAGGTTGTTAATCACACAATTGTGATATATTTGAGATGCTTTATGGGGGACCATCCGAAAAGTTGGGTTGATTGGTTACCATGGGCTAAATATTGCTATAACACATCCTTCCATTCAGCTCTACAAGAGACTCCCTTCTGAGTTGTGTATGGATGTGACCCTCCTTGCGCTTGTTGTCTTATGTTCCGAGTTCCTCTCGTGTTGAGGTGGTTGACAACGCCTTGGCCAACCGTGAATTGGTGCTCAATCAAACTAAGAGCAAACTGCAACAAGCTCAAGACTGCATGAAGGAGTATTATGATAAGGGGCATCAAGATGTTGAATATAACATTGGGGATTGGGTTTGGCTTCGTTTACAGCCATACCGTCGACACTTTCTCGCTGGACAGCATCGCCACAAGCTGTTTCCAAAGTTTTATAGCCCCTTTCCCATCCTACAACATGTGGGATCTGTTGCTTACAAGCTCCAATTACCAACTGACTCCAAGCTCCATGATGTCTTCCATGTCTCTCTTTTGAAACCATATAAGGGCATGTCACCTACTCTTTTGCCATTATTGCCTCCGGTTGACAATGGTCGGGTCATCCTAACTCCTGCTGCGGTTTTGCAAGCTCATCTAAATCGTGGTAACTGGGAGCTGTTAGTCCATTGGACTGAAACTGGTATTGCTAACTCAACTTAGGAATCATTGAATCAATTCCGCAATGCATGTCCAGCCTTTGAGCTCACAGACAAGCTCTTTCTTCATGGGGAGGGTGATGTTATGGACTCATTTATTGGGCGTGTGTATAAAAGACTCGCTAATTAATTTCTAGTTTAAGATTTTGTTTTTCTATTTTATCTTGAAGTTGTTTGGATTTGCTGGAGACTTATCTACTAGCTTAGGTTATCCTTAAATTTTGGAGTTTAGATCCAAAATTATAGGGTTTCTATTTTTTTAGAGTTTTTATTTTCTAGTAAACTTGTCCTATTTAAAAGACCGAGTGACTAATAAAATTATAAGCTGAATTTTATCATTAACCTAGAGATTAGGTTCTCTCTCTAAATGAGGCCTAAGGTTTTAGTCTCCATTTGATGAGTTGGACAACTCATAAAGTCGAACTTTCTTGTGAATCACCTGGTGACAAGATCCTTGGTCAGGGAAGGCAACAAAAGATTCAAGGCCTCTCTTAGGAACTTGTCCTTGCACACACAATCAATGATTTTGTCATAGGCCACAACATTTGGCTTGTAGTCCACTCTCTCACCAAATTATTGTCTACAAGTTTACATAGATGTTTGATAGTTGTTATTGTAAAAAATAAAAATAAGTTGATAACTCCTTCCAACATTAAATCAAAAAGTATCCTTACCCAATTGATTTGACATTAAGTTGTCTTAGAATTTAATATATAATACATTCTTGAATCTCATCCAACAATCTAAGTTTTTAAATTGAATTGAATCTTGAGGTGATATTAGAGGTTTATGACTAGGAGATTTTTCATTCAAATCATGATGACCTTATATTTAATTGTGATGTTTATTTGTAAGGTGAGTATGTTTTCTATAAGTTTTCAACCTGACCTGCTTCTTTGTAAGGCTCATTAATCAAATTATTATAAGAAATTAGATTAGGATGATAGCCTTTTTCCACCATCTTTCAAATATCAATATAGCTTAGTATCATTAACATAATAACAGATGCAAAATAAAAGGAAAGGGAACTATGGCTGGCAAAATAAAAATATTTTACGTTGTCATCTCAACATGATTTGTTGTCATTTCAATATGTTTCAATATCGTTGCTTTTTATTTGCGCCATAAAATTTGTGTTTCAATTGGTAGAAAATGCTATTTTGAAAAGAAACAAAAGACACTAATGCGTCCAATTAGGTAAGAAAATAATATCTAAATTGTGATCTACATTTCCTGTAAGACCAAAAGGCAGTTCTTAAATTTTTTGTTCTCTTGTTCTTTTTATTTGTTTGGAAAAGGATCTAAATATTAGAGTTTGAAGTTAGCAAAACACTAATAATTCTACCTCTGGATGCGGTTGGTGACACAGTGTTGGAAACTTTGCCACACGTTTTTGCATTAGGCGTTACAATGAATATTTAATGAAAACTTTAAGTTTTGTAATGCTTGTACCCAAGGATATTAAAATTCTTTCATTACAATCCTTTATAAAGTTTTGGATCACATTAGAATCTTTTTGAAGTAAATCTCAGTTCAAATCATAGGATTGATAGAATTACAATTTAAGCGTAAGATTCTCACTTCCTTCACAATAAGTTTTTGAGTTTTAGTTTTTGTTTTTTATTTTTCTTTTTGACTAAAACATATTATAAATCTCACAACACAATATATTATAAATTTAGGACAAGTTGGTCACTAACTAAAAAATCCAATGATAGAGTTATTTAAATTTTTAATTTTAGATTTAAAGTTAAAATCTTAGTTTTTAAAAATCAATAGGAAATTTAGGACATAGCATGTAATATATGTGTTAATTATATTACATTAATTAAAAAATTTATCAATAATAAAATTTTTTTTAAGAGATTAAAAGAAAAAAAAAGTAACTTACATTTGTGACATCAGTTCGTTACTTGTTATTTAAAATAAAATGATTTGATAAGACTTTCCCCTACCAATAACTTTAGTCTTTTGTTTTTTATTTACACTTTTATTTTCTTCCCACTAAATATTTTTTTCTATGGAGAATAAACTATTTTTAATAAAAAAAATTTCAAATTAAATATATTTCAATAATATATATAATTTATAATTCTCTAAAAATAAAAAAATTTTGTGTGATTATTAATTTAATAAAAAATTATTAAATTTCTCTCTTTATATAAATATATAATATTTTTATTATTAATATGATTTAAACTATTACTTTTAAAAATATAAAGATAAAAAAATAAATATATGATTAATATGATTTAAATATAATACTATTTAATTATAAAGGTTTTAATATAATATTAATAAACTATTCTACTTAAAACATCAAATTGTTAAAATAATAAAATAAGAATTATATATTATAATTTAACAGACCTTAAAGCTCTTACCTTTTTTTTTTTTTTTCAATCATATGGCCATTGTGGATCAATATCTCCTTGCTTAGGAGAGTGCATATTTTTGAACCATTAACCAGCAATTATAAGATGGCTAAAGATAGCCAACCTTTCACCATTCTACACAATCAGCTTTAGCAACAATAGAAATAACTGCTATTGTGTTGTCAATATCAACAAGAGTCATATATAGCACCCACCATTGTTTTATATACCCTTTCATTTGCCTGCAACTATATTTATTGTTTCAATATTCTTTCTTCCATAGATATTTTCAATGTTTTATGTGCTGCTTATAAGCTCTTGGTTGGGCTCCTAAAGGTGAATCTAAGCGTAAATAGTATTATCTTCTCATATGTTTCATTCTATAAATGTTAGTACCTTGTATCTAAATATATCACAACTAGCTCAAAGATAGGTGATGAAGCATTCTCTAGTCTAGTGGGCTTGTGCTCTTGTAAGACAGATAAAGGCTATGAGAGTGCTAGGCTCGAGCCCAAAAGGAAAGAAACTTAGGAACTAAGGAAACGGGAAAGATATTACCTGGAATCCTTGGAGGCTCAGGGTATTTAGAAGTCCTTTAGTGGGCTCTTATTGATTGATGCACAGGGTGGGTCTAACCCTATCAATACTTTGTTATGGGTAATAGAGTGTGGATTGCTAAACGACAAGGGTTGCAGGAATGGTAATGGAGAATGCCCTTGTGAATGCAGTGAGGCCGTGGGTTGCTAGCTTGCGTCAAGCTGGGGAACCATTTAGGCTTGGAACGGGCCTTGGGCCCATTGTCATAAGGTCCTTAATTCAGTAGCTATTGCTCACATTTCAGGTGGTCATGCACTGAGTCTATGGGGCACGATAAAAAAAACATTTGAGGTACAGCAAAGAAAATCCAAAATACTAGAAAAAAAAAAAATCAAGCCCATTAGCTTTTGAAAATATTTATTAGAACTAGAATTTACTGCAATGGCAACTTCAAGCACTCTAATTGATACGTAAGTGTGCCAATCAAAGGCAGCCTACAGTCTATAAACGTGATCTCCTCATCCTGGCAATTCCTGCAAAAAAGATTTGTAAAATTGAAAATTAAAGGCAAAGACTCGTCAGACAATCTGATTGAAAAGAGAGGATGTTGACAGAACTAGTTTCACTCCCGTTCCAATCCAGCAATGCAACCCTGAAATGAACAAGAAGATGGGAAACTTGCTGATCAAGAAAAGAGAATGAACTTTACAGCAAACACTCCTTTTGTTGTTTGGTTTGATTGCAATGTTTAGTCTAATTGCAACTTGAAAAGTACATACTTATGTTACTTTTGCAAAAGCAGAAACATCAATCCAGAGATAGAGGGATCAGGTGAAGTTTGTCCCACTCAAGTTACTTGTTGATGTCAACATGAAAGTATTGAAGATGTGTTGTATTCATCATTCCTTTTGTACTCAATCAATGTGTCAAACCCTTAAAAAGGGTGTTTTTAATGAAATGGATGTGTCTTCATTATCTGCAAAACTTTTACAGTAGAAAAGAGTTCTTCTTCTCTGCAATTCTTCTTTCAATGAGGTCCTTTTTTCTTTGTTAACAACAGAGGGGATCATCGAGACTAAGATGACTCCAATTCTGCTCCATAATTTTCTGAAACAAAGGTTGTTGCTCCACTTCTAGAAGAACAGGGACAAGATATTAAGAAAAGCAGCAGCATAAGCCATTATTTTTATAACTCAATGGCAATGCATACATTTGTTGTGCCAAGTGGGATTCATAGCTGTGCACAATAAACTCAGATGTATAAAAGAAAGATCAATTAACAGCACCATCATCTACGAAGTAAAAGAGGAATGCTCAAATAATAAGATGAATTAAAGTGAAAACTGATGTAAAGTCATCACCATGAAGAGAAGTAGCAACCCTGATTCCATGGAATACCAAGACTAGAGAGTACTGCAACATTAATAGTCTTCAAACAAAAATTATTGCAGTCTTGCCATAAGAAACCAAATTCATCAACAAACTCAATGTGGTGGAATCTGCACACAGCCCCCTAGAAACCATTTCTTGAAGAATTGCACTCAATATTCTCTACAAGTTTACATAGATGTTTGATAGTTGTTGTAAGCAATCAAATTAAGTTGATGATACTCCTTTTCAACATTAAATCAAAAAGCATTCTTACCTGGTTGATTTGACATCAAATTGTGTTAGAGTTTAATATATAATATAATCTTAAATCTCATCCAACAATCTAAGTTTTTAAATTGAATTGAATCTTGAAGTGATGTTACAAGTTTATGACTAGGAGGTTTTTCATTCAAACCATGATGACCTTATATTTAATTGTGATCCTTATTTGTAAGATGAGTGTGTTATCTATAAGTTTTCAACCCAAAGTGCTTCTTTGTAAGGCTCACTAATCAAACTATTGTAAGTAATGACATTAGGATGATAGCCTTTCTATATTGTCTTTTAAATATCAGTATAGTTTAGTACCATTACCAGAATAAGTAGAAAATGTCATGCTCAAAAGAAACGAAGGACACTGTCGAATGCAATTAGGTAAGAAAATAATATCTAAATTGTGATTTGCATTTCCTATGAGATCAAAGGCAGTCCTTAAATTTGCTTTTCACATGTTTTTTTTATTTGTTCGGACAACAATCTGAATATTAAAGTTTGAAGTTAGGAAAATACCAATAGTTCTACCACAGGATGCGGCTGGTGACACAATGTTTGAAACTTTGCCACATGTTTTTGCATTAGGCGTTGTTGACGATATGTCTTTGTACCTGAAAAAAGCATATTAATGATCGTTGCCAAGTTATAAACCATTTCCATCTAAAATTATATTATAATTGATATATATTTCGTGAATTACATTGAATATTTAGTGAAAAAATGTTAAAGTTCTTTCATAGAATTCTATGATTCTACAATCATTGTGAAGTTTTGAATCATATTAGGATATTTTTGAAGTAAATCTCAGTCCAAATTGTAAGATCAATAGAATTACAATCTAATTCTTAGATTCTCACTTCTTTCACAATAAATTTTTGAGTTTTCATTTTTATTTTCTTTTCTTGATTAAAATATATTATAAATTTTATAATACAATATATTATAAATTTAGGATAAATTAGTCATTAACTATAAAATCTAACAATAAAATTATTTAAATTCTTAATTTTAAATTTAAAGTTAAAATCTCTTAAACAAATATAAAACTTTTGGTATTTATAAACATAGTGGTGACAATTTGTTAATAGACACTTTTGATCTAATGGTTAACATCTTAGCTATTCATTGAATGACCATGAATTTGACAGCTAAAGACATAACTTTTTATTATATTTTTCATTTATTGTAAAACGTTATATAAAATAGTTAATTGATAATTAAAATGTAATAATTATTTAGTCTAGTGGTTACAACTTTTAATTGCAACTCATAGCTCCTAATTGGACTAATGTTTGTGTCTTTGGCACCACACACCCCTCCTAGGTTTAAATCACAAGAGGCATAACCTATCACATTTCTTTTTTTTCATCTTAAAAATTTCAACAATCCATTGTCATTTTCAAAATATTGATCTTAATAATTTCAACAATCTATCGCCATTTTCAAAATATCAAAAAATAAAAAGGATCCTCAACAATTATATAGTCATGTGCATAAGTGCAGTTGTCTTACAAATTAAACCTTTATATAGTGAAAAGTGTATCACAACATATATAAATAATGTGGTAGGTAAGTTTTGAACCAACTATTCTTATTGATAAGTTGTGAAAATAATTTACACACATATAATACAACATTACAATTCTCTTTTAGATAATTGACATATTAAAAAAGTTTTTGATCCATATCTTTTTCATAAATGATTCAAAGTCAAGCTCTTTAACTTAATGGAATGATCTAAACATTCCACATCCATATAGGTAGATTAAGGTCTCCGCTATAAGACACCCTTTTAATCTATTAAGAGTGTTAAATACTTATCCTCCCTAATTTTACTATGGGAACTAAGTACTATATAACCAGTGTCTTGTTGCCACATCAAAGCTGCCTCATACAAGGATTTATCCCATGAGAATTCAGGCTAGTTTTTCAAGTTGGAGTTGTTTAGTAGGGCTTCCGGTGATTACTTTCTCAATTTGAAGCTAGATAAGTTTTCCCATTTCCTTCATATATGTCTTGCTGGGCACATTTAATAGCATTTGTATGTTGCTCGGAAAGTACTAAACCTACATCTTCCCACTTGGATATAAGCGGTCATTCAGCCATCACCAGGAATTACTAATATGAGGCCTTTTTTTATCTTTATTTACTTCTTATGACCTTCTGCCACACCTGCTTGTCATTCTCAGGTACTACAAGCTATGGCAAAAACTCTAGATGATCCAAAGAGAGCTGTACATGTAAAAGCTGTTAGATGCTGGCAAGCATGGTCAGCACTTTACATCTATATTGCATACACCAAATACATATTTAAATATGCTTGCATGTGGGCAGATGATTTGATTTTTCATTATATGTTTCTGCTGATGTTCAGAACAGGGCATTAATTGCTTCAAGGAGTCTTCATTTCTAAATTAGTATATGAGCTGGCTTCACAAAGTAAATAGGGTGGACCTGACCGGCCTCCTTTGTTGTCACAGTAAACAATTGGCCCTGAAACTTCTTGGAGATACAGAACAGAGAAATTCCTATGTAGTTAGATGATTCATTATTGAAGAATGTGAATTTCCGTATATAAAAAACTATAATACATTGTGTGCCGGCATTTTGAGGCCCTCACTAACTTTTAATGTTTCTCCACAAGTGTCTTACCAATAGTAATATTGCTGTGATCATATTGACGCATTGGATTTCATCGAAACTCTCTGAAGTTAAATTTGTTTGGACCAGTGGTAGATTGGTGACCTCCTTCGAGGTCTTCGTGTTGCAACCTCTCGTTGAGGACTGCCATAAAGGTAATAATTACACTGTAATGGCCAGCAGCCAAGCAGCTACACTTCATGCCATGCTTTTGCTTGTGATCTGACAGTTCCGTGATGAGAATGCTGTTGGATAATTTCTTATTCACCCAGTGCACATGAAAAGTTACTCAAGGTTTCACGCTGCACCACATCAAATGGTCCCAAATCCTTAATTAAATGTAGCAATCTTGTATTTTGGTCCTTTCAAATTTCTCGTTTGTTGAAATTATTTTATGTCATTTCTAAAATATATTTGTTATTTTACATTTTCATTGTATTAGGACATTCACTAACTATCAATTAAAATAAATAATTTAATTATTATTCTATAAATAATAATTTTAAAATATAATTTTAATATTTTTTATAATAATAAATTAAAAAATTAAAAAAAATAAAATTTATTAATTTAAATAAAAATTTATATAAAAATATTTTTATAAATTTAAAAATAAAAAATATAATTATTTTTATAATTTTTAATATTTTGTATATTTTTTTATTATTTATCATTAATAATATTAAAAAATTTTTATACCGTTAAATCAATTTTAAATTATAAAAAAAAATTCTTAATATTTAAAACTCACATATTATAAAATATAAATTAATTAAATATATATAATTTTATTTTTTTAATTTATATATAAAAATAAAAAAATTATATAACTATTTTAGATGACTTTAGTTAATAACTTTTAAATTAATTACAAATTTTAAATTATCTTTAATAACATTAATATTAAGATAAATCATTTAAACATGTCATCTTCAACTCCATTACACTAGCTAGCTTACTGGTGTCTCTCATGTCTATTGTCCTCATCTATTCTTGTCACGTTAAAATTCTTCCCACCTTAGACTTTGAAGTGCCTTAAAATTCGTCCCATCTTACACGTTGTATTTTGCAAAATATAATTTAACAGTTCCTTAAACCGTGGACATTCATAAAATTCCAAAGAGAGAAGGGATAGCATTATAATAATAGGAAGAGGTTTGGTAGTGTCATCATAATTATCATTATAATAATCTTCCCACTCTTCCCAGTTCTCCATCTCACTGAATAGGAGTTCTTTCAGTTTGGGGAAAGCAGTGAAAGTGAAGAAGAAGAAGATGATGATGATGATGCTGATATGTCTCACCAATTTGAGTTTCTATTCCTAAAAGCTCCTGCCTACTTTTTTAACACCCGACATTCCCCCAAAATCGAAGAGTGGAGAGACGGCAGTTTACCCATTGAATGCAAGTGCTCACACGATTCACACCGATGTAACCAAATAAACGTCAGATTCGTTAATGAAATCATTCAACCAGGAAAGGTAGTACCTCGGTAGAATTCTATCCCAAGAGCTACCAAGTTTGGAGATGGCTCCAAGGCTTCCAGCAGCAATTTTCTTCGTCTCCTCTAGAATCGGAAAAACAAAGGCCTAAAGCAGTGATGTGTTCCTTTTTCTAGCTCTGCTTGCTTAGCCTCGCCCACATGACGATTACATGCACCCAAATTTTCTATTTTAAGATTTCCCCGAAGTTGGTTGAGGTTCTTCAGATTGCCAAGAGAAAATGCATTATCATCATCACAGCCAACATCGACCTCCTTCAATGTCCTCAGTTAATTGCCCAATTCCTTTTGCCAACCTTGCAGGGCCTCTTGGTCCATTATGAAGATGCCTCAAGTTAATTAGTTTTACACGGCACCACGAAACATCTATAGTCTGCAAACTATGCAGTTCACAGTGTTTCAGGCAACTGTTTCAATTTATAATTGTTAGACAGATCAAGCCACCTCAACTGTACCAATTTACGGATAGAGGCAGAGATCTCTGCAAAGTCACCGCCTCTGAGGCTCAACGATCCTACATGTGTTGATTCACTGAATAATCTTGATAAGTTGTGAGCCGCAACCTTCTAATTAAAAGGCTTCGCAATTTTTTAGTACGTCAAAGAAAATGGAGGATGACGTAATATCATATGATGATGTGTAATTTAGACTTAAATGATGCACTTTTTTGAATATAGAACCCATGATTAATTCCACCTGGCCGTTGACCTGCAGACCAAGACATTCATCCCCGCAACCAATTGAGCCAAATCATGCACCATACCATGCATCTTACAGCTTCTTATCATCCGATCATCAAAAAGCTCTTTCCGAAAATCTTGAAAGAAAGAACGCATTGCTAAATTTTGAAAAAAATTTTCCGAAAATCTTGAAAGAAAGATCGCATTGCTAAATTTTGAAAAAAAATTTTCTCCGATTATCTCTAAGTTGTCACTTTGTCCTTCCTTGAGATACCCTTGAGCCATCCACAATTCTATCAACACTCTCTTCTCAATCTCATGATCTTTTGGGAAGATAGTGCAGTAAGAGAAGCATCGACAAATCATGATAGCTCAACCATAGAGGAGCAATAATATCTCTTCTACCTTATTCTAATTCCCACACCTCACTACGTAGAACACTTTGCCACTCCTCTTTAGTTTTTCTAAACAGCAAAATTCCCGCAGAGTCTTTGCAGCAAGAGGCAAACCCTGCACATTTTTGATATTTCTCTAGCAAATCTTTCTTAAATCTTGGCATTCTGTTTCATTCCTATCAAAGAATGCTATTTTACTTCCAATTAACCAGCATTCTTCGTCAGACAAAAGCCCTACATTCAAAATACATCTCTGGAACAACCCATAACAATTGCAACTTTTCCTTTGCACGTGGTCAACAAAATTTTACTTCCTCGTGAAGCAAACTCAAAAGATTGTTTTAAATGATCCCACTTTCTAGAGTTATCTTCCCACACATCAGTCCATTAGAAGAAGTATTTTTTTGTCCTTAATATTTTCTCTTATTTTTTGCAACAAGCTTTCCAATTCTGTGACTCCTGGAGCAGAGTGTAAAAGAGATTCAAGAATTGACTCGGCAATCCTAATCTCATCAAAAGGATCCGAGACACATATCCATATTTTCTTATCAAAGTAAACCTCTATCCTTTCATCATTAAGGAAATTTGGGCAAGAGTTGTCTTACCAATCCCCCCATCCCAACCAGTGAGAGAACACGGAGGTCTGATCTGTCACCATCATTAGGCTCACTCAACAACATGTTTAGATGGTCATAGCTCTCTCGATTGTTGGCTTTCCTTTGTAGGAACAAATTGACAGCGTTCTTTCTCTTGGGCTAAAAGATCTAACTTTCCATTCAGCTCTTTTATCTTCTTAGCAAGGTCGTGACGCGGACCAACTTGTTTACCAAAAGACACAACGGACTCTAAGGCAGAGCGTACCTTCTTGAGAGGCCTCTGCAGATCCTGTTCATCTCCTGGTTTGCTCTGTGAGTTGAGAATTGCAGCTTCCCAATCGTCCAAAACGTCCTCAATGTCATAAGCGACATCTTTGAGCTTCTCCAGCCAATCTCTGACGGTGGCCTCCTTCACTCGCCTAGTCTCGCATCAGCGAGCACAGCTTGGATGGCAGTGAGATTGCTGGTCAGCTTCTCAACTTCTTTATCTACACCACTACAAGCCTCACCTTTTGTTCTAGCTCACGCGCCATAATCGTGCCCAACTGCCTCCCCACTAGAGAAAAAAGTGCCCCAGCCATTGGTATAGTAACGCAAGGCAAGAAACTGATGGATAAAAGGAAGAGAAAGCTGAGATCTTAAGGAATACTTCTGCATGTCTGAGGAGGCTGCTTGTGTTTCTTTACATAGGATAACGATGCTATCAAGCTTTGGTACAAGAAGGTATTTCACGTGTTTTGGTTCGGTCATGTGCTACTCAATGAGTTTAGGGATTGCTTCGCTTGGGATTACGACGAGATGCCTGGACTGGATAGGAAGTGAATGGATGATCATTTTCATCGAAAAAAGAACTTGTTAGCTTTCCGCTAGCCGACTTCTCTACTTTAGGCCATAATAACTTTTTCGGTAATTATTTATTTTAAAAGAAATTAAATGCTTTTGTTAAAAAAATATATAATAACATTTTAACCATCATTTAATTATGCAAAGACGGGAGAAAATGGATAAGACATTTTTAAATCTTCCCGATTAGAGACAAGCCCAGTGCATCTTATAATTTAAAAATTGATAAGGAGAAAAAAAAAAAAAAAAAAAACAATAACATAAGGGGATGGTTGTTGAGTAGATGGTTAAGATCCAAGATACGTCAGCCTTGTGTTAAGGTTGCTGCGGGATTCTATTTATGTGCAATTACCACCAACCAACTAACTGAATATTATAATTCTGATTATTATAATTTTTAATTATTTACTTTATAATATTTTTATTTTAAAAAATAATTTAATTAATTTATTTATAATTAAAGAAAAAAAAAAAAAAAATTAATATTATTATTAAGATTAATTATTAATTATTATATATTTTTTATTTTAATAATTATATTTAAATAAATTAAAAAAAAAAAAAAAATTATAATAGATATTTTATTTTTTATATAATATAAATAATTATAATGAGATAATTAAGAAAAAAAAAAAAATATTATATATATATATATATATATATATATATATATATATATATATATATATATTTTTTTAAAAATAAGAATAAATCAATTGTGAAGTGTGTAATTTTGGCCAACTTGAATATTTATTTTGACAAAATTAATATTATTTCATCAATTTTCAACACTAAGGTTTAAGTTGTATATATTCAATTTTAATGTAAATATTATTTTTTTTTTTTTTCTTTAATCAAATACTTTTTGCTAGTATGTGAAGTCACTTTTAAGCAATTGAAATCAAATTTATTTTATTTTTATATCATCGTATATGAAAAGTTTTTAATAAAATAATTATATAGATTATGAAATAATTATAAAGGGATCATTAAAGTAAATAAGAGAGATATTATTAGTATGACAAATTTTTGTCAAGATATTTTAATTTAAATAATTTTTTTATATTAATAAAATTATATTATTATAATTTTTATATTATAAAATTGTATTATAATAATAATTTTTAATAAAAATAAAAATAAAATTATATATATTAAATTTTTAAACAAATTTTAAAAAATTTTATTTTATAATAAAATCCATTGGATCCTTTGTTTAATATCTTTTGTTTGTTAATCTCAATAACTTACTAGTCGCAATGTCTAACAACTATTTAGGGTGCACCTAATCCAATGAAATTAAGTAAGATAACCACGCTTGGTAGTTCTTGTGGAGTGATAGGAGTCCACTAACATGCATATGACCAATAAAATAAAGACTTGACCCATTATTCTTGTGACCATGTACTTGTAACTTCCATTTTCCTTTTTTTTTTTTTTTCAATTGATGTCTAATGATCAGGTTGTAGACAGGGTAGGACTCTTGGAAAGCAAGAAAACTAAACACTAGTTATCATGTTTATTATTGTAGAGGCAACAGGGTGCTTTACCCACATATAATTGCAACTTACTTAAGACTAATTAACTGGTACTCAAGAAATATTATTCAATGATAACAAACAAAAATTAGAGAATTTTAATTGACCCTATTGCAGTTAGCCTTGATCTCACCCATTGGTCCAGGTTCATAGACCAATATTCTCCATATCTATCATCGTCACTAAACAAAGGCTTTGCTGCCAAGTCAGCTTGGCTGGCAGCTTCTGTGCCTTTGACAATCCACTTCTTCTGTGGCTTTGTTCAATCCACAATGATATATATATATATATATATATATATATGTTAGTTTTTTGGCTTAAGTCCTACATCGAAACTTATAAGAGTGAAGGCCAAAATCCCACATCGGAAATAACAGTATGGTTGACTACCTTTTCTCCTTATAAATAAGAGCCATGTAATGAGTTATGTATAAGAGAATAAGGGAAAAATTAAGAGAGTTAAAACTCCATCTTCATGAGCCTATAGTCCTAGTATTTGGGTTTTGTTAACTAGGCTCTTAAGTCTCTTTTGTATTCTCCATTTTAGTAATATTTGCTCTCACTTTTGCCTATGGACGTAGGTCATATCGATTGAACCACATAAAATTTGTTGTCTCATGTTTTCAGTTATTTTTCTTACTTTTGTTATTGTCTTTAAGGGCTACAATCCAAAGCCCATTTCCCAACAAACTGGTATCAAAACTTTGGTTTGGTTCTTCGGGAAATATCCATTATGACAATAATTAAGTATTATTCTGAAAATTTTGACAGAAGTGTCAACTTTGATATGTGGCAGTTAAAGATAGAGGCCATATTGGTTCAAGATGGCATCGACATAGTGCTACTAGGGAGGCAAAAAAACCTAGAGAAAATGTGAGATGAAAAGTTTGCTGGTCTTGACAAAAGGGTCAAATCAAGTATCATCTTAAATCTTTCTGAAGAGGTTTTAAGAAAAGTAGCTACTGAGGTAACTTCTAAAGATTTGTGGGAGAAATTAAAGTCTTTGTATATGAAGAACACAGTGGAGAATAAGCTTTATTTAAAGCAAAGTTTGTATCTGCTCCGTATGATTTAAGGATTATTTATATTGTCACATTTGGATAAATTTGATTCTTTGCTTATGGATTTGAGTAATATAGATGTTCATATTGAGGATAAGGATCAAGCCTTGTTATTATTGTGTTCTCTTCCCCATTCCTTTAAGCATTTTAGAGAAACAATGCTTTATGGTAAAGAGACTATTTCTGTTGAAAGTGGAGTTGTCATGATGGGCAATGATACAGTTTGCAAAATTGTTGAGATTGGTATGGTTAGAATAAAGACTCATGATGGTGCCATGAGAACACTTACATGGGTTAGACATATTCTAGAATTGAAGAAAAATCTCATCTCTTTAGGAACACTTGAGGCTCTTGGCTGTAGATACATTGGTAAAGGTGAAGTTCTGAAAGTTAGTAAAGATGCTCTTATTGTCACGAAAGCTTACAGATTTGGAAATTTGTATATTCTATAAGGAACTATAGTTGTAGGTACTACTGCAATCTCTACAGAAACAGATGTTATGAAGCTATGACATATGCGACTGGGGCACATGAGCAAGAAAGGTCTATCTATGTTGAGTAAAAGAGGCCTTCTGTGTAGACAACGTACTGGGAAGATGAGATTCTGTGAGCATTGCATTTTTGGGAATCATAAGCGAGTTGGTTTCAAGTCTCCAATAGTTCATAAGACAAAAGGTACATTAGATTATATTTACTCAGATCTTTGGAGCAATTTCACAATCTATCAAAAAGTGGTGTCAAGTATATGTTGACTTTCATTGATAACTATTCAAGGAAAGTTTGGATTTTCTTTCTAGAGTAGAAGAATGATGTTTTCTAAACATTCAAGAAGTGGAAAGCACTGATTAAAAGCAAACAAGAAAGCTAATAAAGCAGCTCAGGACAAATAATGGCTTGGAATTTTGTGGAGGTGAATTCAACGCATTTTGTGAGAATAAAGGCATTATTCATTATCGGATAATCAAGATGACTCCTCAACAGAATAATGTTGTTAAACATATGAATAGAACACTTTTGGAGAGAGATCATTGTACAATCATTAATGTCGGTTTGTCAAAAGACTTTTGGGTAAAAGCAATCTCTACAGCTTGTCATATCGTTAATTGTGCACCTTCAGCATCTGTAGAGTTCAAGACTCTAAAGGAAGTCTGGTCAGGTACTTCTGGTAATTACTCTGATTTGAAGATATTTGGATGTCCTGTATATATGCATGTAAATGATGGGAAATTAGAACCTAAAGCAAAAAGATGCATTTTCCTTGGGCACGCATTTGGAGTGAAGGGATATTGTTTATGGTGTCTTGACCCACCAAAATTTATAATTAGCAAAGATGTTATATTTGATGAATCCTCTATGTTACATTCGAAAGGAAAGTCTTATATGCCTTTTGATACAGGTAAAGGTGATAGTGCACATAAGCAAGTGGACTTTGATGTCATAGATGCTCATCAGCAAAGTCCTCACATTCTATCAGATTCATCAGATGTTGCAGATTCCTCTCAAAACAAAGAGAAAGATTATTCCATAGCCAGAGATAGATCGAGAAAAGAGATTTGACCGCTACAAAGATATAATGATTATGTTGCTTATGCACTTTCAGTTGCATAGGAGACTGGTGACAATGGCGAGCCATCTACATATTCAGAGGTAGTTTCAGGTGCTAACTCATCCAGGTAGTTGGTTGCAATGAATGAAGAAATAAAATCTCTCCACAGGAATGACATGTGGGTTCTTGTGAAGCCGCCTTTAGAAAAGAGGATCGTTAGTTGCAAATGGGTCTTCAAAAGAAAAGAAGGTATACTAAGAGTTGAAAATGCAAGGTACAACGCATGTTTGGTTGTAAGAGGTTTCAATCAGGTACAAGGTGTTGACTTTAATGATATTTTCTCACTTGTTGTTAAGCACAGTTTGATATGCGTCTTGCTTGCTTTGGTGGCCACATATGATTTGGAGTTAAAGCAACTCGATGTTAAGACAACCTTCTTACAGGATCTTACAAAACGTAATAAAATCTTTAAAGAAAATTTTGAAAACTTTGAAATTAAGCAGATGCAAATAAAATAGATAACATAAAATTTAAATAAAAGTTTGAAACAAAAGTTTGAATCTAAGTACTTGGCGTTGTTATACCAAAAGTTGTTCTAGGATTTGATCCTATGGGGAACGGTTATTGGTTTCCAGCCTATATGCTAAGATTAAAATTTTTATTGAAATGAACAAGGAACTTACAATGGATTTACAGAGGATAAAAGGAAAAGGAAAGGAAAATTTTATGTTTGGAAAAACTTAGTGTTGGCAGATGTTTGGCTTCCCTTTTATAACGTAAGAGAAGTGTACAGTAAGTTGGTGAGCTATAGATCCGACAAATTATCTTTCGGTGGTTTTGGTAGACAATCTTAAGTGGATTCCTATAGTTGACAGTTTTGGTAGTTGGCAGACAAGTTGGCAGACAAATGATAGTGAAAGTAAAAAATACCCTAGGTAAAACTTTTACTTTTTGTCATCATTTGTCTTTTTTCTTGGATTTGACAGATGCTTTGCTAGACACTTGTTGAGTGGAGGAGCTGACTTTGTTGGCTGGCCCGTAAATGTACTCAAAAGGGTCTTGCAAGGTTGATCCTGAGTTGAATTGTCTTTTAGCATCAACTAATGTTTGTTTTAAAGAAGAAATATATTCTTCTTGGTATTTGGAGCCTACAAGTTGGGCCTGTGTTTGTGCTTTGTAGGCCATGAACTGGGATGTTGAGGCCTCAGCTTGGTTACTTCTGTTTGGATGTTTGTTGAACCATTCCATGACACCATGGGGATGGGCCTTCTGTTGGCGATCTTCATTGAATTGTTGCAGGAACTTAACCTTGTAAGTTCTTCCAAGAATTGGAGTGGCAGTAAATGGGTCTGGTTTATACTAAAAGTCCCACATGCAACACCATGGCAACTTGAAATAATAGCAGAATAGGAGAAGCATAGGGTATGCATTCTCTGTTTGTGAGAAAGAATATTTGTTGGAGAAAATTTAAAAACCCTCCTAAATGGGTTCAGGAAAGATCTAGACAATGGGGCCAAACCACAACCACTATTGAACAAACCAAAGTGGGAATTTGATGACAATTTGTGTTTCCCAGAAAAATAACCAGAAATGTTTAAATTGAGAGTTTTGTATGTAAAGTACATTGAACCAGACTTGTTTGTAATCCCAATAATTAAAGTATTGGGCGAATTTTGAGTTTTGGTAAACTGAGGACCTAAAAGATATTGGAGAACAAGGATGATTGGGCCACTCAATTAGGTGAAGAACCTTGATGATTTGAAAGGTAGAATACCTTATTTCATTGTTTTGAGGATGATGATGAAATTTGGCAAAGTATGTGTCAACAAGAATGGCTTCATAAAATTTTGAGGTTTAAAGAGGATCCCATGGTTTGTAAAACCATTCTTCTCGAAACATGTTTTTTCCACATTTTTTTGGGTCATCATTGTAATAACCAGCTTCAACGAGGTCAAAGTTTTGGAAAACAAATTTTTTGAAATAAGTTGGTGGGAAAATCTTTTGAGGGGCTTTATGAATGTCCACCTCTATTTTGGGAAAATCAATTTAAAGTGGAGGAACTGAAAAGACCTCCTATGATGGAAAAATATTTACTGGTTGTTTAGGAGGTGACAAAGTTATCACCTGTTTACCTTTGATGGATGTCTTTTGATGTTTATCTTCCTCTGGTAAGGACGGTGGTGTTGGTCTGCATTTCAATTTTGCAGTGGGTTTGTCTTCATTAAGTTTGGTGAGGAGAGCTTTTAGGGTTTTCTTTGTTGTTGGGCTGAGTTGGTTAAAACTAGGTTCAGAAGAGTTTGTTGAGTTAGAGGATTCTGTGGTGGCTTGTTTACGTAGTTGGGCCATTGGTTGGGAATCATAGTCCAAATAAGAATGTTGGCAGGATTCAGCTCATGTTTTGGTTTTGGTGTTCTTCTTTTTTCGGGGCATGGTTTTCTCCTTGTAAGTATTCCCTTGTAAGAAAATTAGGAAGACTATTAAAAGAACCTTTGATGTATTTAATATCAAAATCATAAATGCTTAAAATTGCTTGCCATTTGGCAAAAATCTATTTGAAAGCAAAATTTTGAACATCTTTTTTCAAAACATATTTGGTTGCTTGGCAGTCAATTCTGAGGAGAAATTTTTGATTTAGTAAATCATTTTGAAATTTTGAAATACATGAAACAAGAGCTAAAATTTCCTGTTTGATAGTGAAATACTTCCTTTGACACTCATTCTAGTGCTTTGAGGTGTATTTCACTAACTGTTTTCTCTGATCTTTCACCTGTTTGAGAATACCACTATATCCTATACTTGAAGCATTTGTTTCTACAATTTTTGGTAGAAAGGGATCTGCAGGGTATAAACATGGTAAGGGTTTGAACTTGAGCTTTTACCTTCTAGACTAAACGAATGAGATCCTCATTCCAGGGTTCTTTTTTGAAAGTCATTTATGAAGAGGTTTGATAGTAAGATGAAGTTTTGGATAGAAGTCAGCAACATAATTGAGACTTCCAAGGAATCTTTGTAGTTGGGTTTTGTCAGTGAGTTGGTCTGGCAATTTTTCTGCAAAAGCAAGGGACCTAGAAAAAGGTGTAATTATTCCTTGAGTAATGAAATGTCCAAGGAATCTGATTTTGGTTTAAAATAGGTCCATCTTTGATCTTGAAACTTCTAATCATGCTTTCTTAGTCAAATGCATAAAATGATGTAAGTATTTGATATGTTTTTCAATGTTTTCAGAAAAAACAAGTACATCATCAATATATAGAATAATGAAATGCATACATGATATGTAAATGTCATTCATTATGTTTTGGAATTCATATGGTGCGTTTTTAAGGCCAAATGGCATAACATTCCATTCAAATTGTCCAAATGGAATAGTAAATACAGTTTTGTATTGGTCATTTTCATGAATTTGAATTTGCCAAAAACCAGACTTCATATCAAATTTTGAAAATATTTGAGCATGCATAAGCCTTTAAAGTAAATCTTTTTCATTTGGAATAGGATATTTGATCCATTCAAGAGCATCATTCAAAGGTTTGTAGTTTATTACTAGTCGTGGGACACCACGTTCCAATTCAGCATTTTTATTGACATAGAATGCTGCATAGATCCATGGTGATTTACTTGGCCTGATAATTTCTTTTTTGAAAAGATTGTCAATCTCATTTTTACAATGTTTAACCAACTCAAAATTCATTTAAATAGGTCGGGCCTTGGTAGGAATTTGTCTCTCATTAAGTCTTTGGCATAAGGTAAGGTTACAATGTGTTGGTATCTATGCCAGAAGGCATTTGGTGTATCAGAACAAATGGATTGTTCAATTTGGGTGTGAATTGATTGAATTTGGTGTTTGGTTATTGATGTTTGGAGTTGGTCTTGAAGTTTTTTGAAGGAAACTTCAGTTTTAAGGTAGTTTAGATGGGATTTTTTTTGTTTAGAGTAAGATGTTTATCTCAGCTGATTTTTGAAAAGATAAATTTTTCAAGAGATTAATATTTTGAATTTGTGGTTTTTAGATGAATTCAAAAATAATAGTTTGGCCAAGAATGTTGGCATGAATGCCTTAGTGGGTAACACTGAAAGGCTTTATGAGGTTAAGGAATGGAGTACCAAGGATTACCTTTTGTTTCAGATTCCTTACCAAGATGAATGAAGTTTTGAGAGAAATACGTTATTGGCAAACATGTACATCAGAGAGTTTGTAATTAATGACAAGTCGGTGGTTGCTTGCTGACTTGAGTCCTTCAGTTGTCTTTTCAAAAAACTTGGTTGGAATTAGTACTTCTTAAAGCAATTTAAGTCTGCACTAGTGTCAACTAAAGTGATTGTTTCTAAAGAATACTGGTTAGCAATAGTTAATCTAATGTTGTTAAGCCATTTTTGGGTTGTAATTTATATTAAAAGAAACAGAAATTCATTTTTGGATTCGGTTGGGATTTCTAGTGGAGATATTTGAGGTTTTGTGTTTGATGAACTAGGTGATTGTTTATGGATTATATCAAATAAGGATAATAAAGTTTGGTGGTCAATAAACTGTTGTTTTTTGAGCTGGGAAATTTCTGATTTCAAGAAATTGATTTTTGTTTTGAGGTCATCTATGGTAATAGGTCTGGTTTGAGGTTGTTCAAAACGGTTTAGGATGTGTTGAAGATCATATTGTATCTATGTTTGTTGGAGTAAGTCATTAGATTTAAATGGAGAAGGTGCTTTCAGAAGTTTCTCAAGGAAAAGAGATTTGGCTTGATCATTACCTAAATTGTCAAGAATTTGTTCCTAATCATGAGTTAGTGTGGAAATCTCATTGTCAGAAGATGTTTTCGAACTAAATTCTTTAGGTTGTAATCCTTATTCTTCAGAAGATGCTTTGGATCCTTCTGAATTGCTATCAATGAGCATGGCTTGGATTTGGTTTTGGACTTGTTCTATGAGCTCAAGTGTTTGTAATTTGGTATTGAGTCTACAATATCGGGCTAAATGGCCAAGTTTTTTGCAGTTATAACATTTGATGGGTTTTTGCTCCAATTGATGGTTTTGTTGGATTGGAGTTTTGAAAGGTTTTTGTTTAGGTTTATATTTTTGGTAGATTGGATTAGTGTTTTTAGGCTTATTTATTTTGGGCTTGGGTTTAGATTTTCTTTTGGCTTTTTCTTTTTGGTAGGCTTGGTCATCAAACTAGGTGCAGAAAGATCCAAGCTCCTTCTAGGTCCGTTGTTTCACTCGTTTGATTTGCTTTTGAAGTCGCAAGTCACTGTAGACCTATAGACCTTCCTTTTGAATAAAACTGGTTAATTCACCATAAGATAGGGTGTCATAAGGAATTTGTTTGTTATAAACATTATAAAGTTTGTTTCTCACTTGTTCTCCTAAAAGTTTAGGAAGACCAGCTAAGAATTTTTCTTTCCAAAATGGTTGATTTGCATCTTTTTGTTGCATAACACGAGTTATGAAAGTATCCTTGTACCAACAAAAATTATGTAAATATGCATATTAAATTTGAAAGAAGTTTAGTGCTTTTATCCTTCAGATGGGAAGGATCACCAATAAAATGTTTGGTAATAGTAAAAATGAGAGTGGTTACTGCATCAGGGATGGTATTTTGCTTGTCATCACGGATTGGTCTACTATTTTCATCACGTTTGATATTGGAGAAGATTTCTTGATGGTTTGTAGGTGTGAGGATGTTATCCCACCATCCTTTGAGTTGTCCTAAGAATCCTGCAACAAGAATCTCTGCAATAGTAGGGTTAGAAGTTTGACTGTGGGTTCAGTATATGTTGGCAACCATAGTCATTTGTTGAAGGAGGTTTAAGATATGGTATTCAGATAGTCCATCAATGTTCCATTTATAGATTGAATTGGAATTGTACTTGGTTTGAACAAAAGAAGGTTTTTCTTCAAGAGTGATGTTAGGAATAGTTGGCCGAGGGTAATACATCCACGTAGGAAATTTGGATGTTTCCATTTTCACCTTTAAATCTTGAAAGAGTTTGAAGAAGAATATGATGAGGTGTTAGAAGTCTGCAAAATTTGTACATCCTTGCTGGAAGAAGCTTTATCCTAAAGAGCCTAATACCTATGAACTAAAACTTGTTGAAATTCATTTGAACTATTATTAGAGATTTGAAATGGTTTAAATATAAGTGTAGATATTGATTTAGAAATAATTATATTATCTTCTTTTATTTTTTCAGAAGAGCTAATAATTGTTTCAATGTTAGAAAACTGGTTTCCAATAGTTTGTAACATTTTATTTGTATAATTATTTTGTTCAATTATTTTTTGAAAATTTTTTGAAGAAGAGTCTTCATGTTCTCTTCTGATTTTGAAAGGAGAGGCAGAATGGTGGATCCTTTATGTTTAAACTAAATTTTGCATGATGAGGGATGAATTGATGAATTGACTCTATTTTAGAGCCATTCATCAAATCCCATTGTTGCGTTACAGTATGTGTTTGCAATCTTTGTTCTTCCTTTAAGGAAGTTCATGGGTAATCAAAATTCTTTTGAAAACTATAGTTATCAAACCAATCAAAAAATAAAATCATTTCTCTTTTATTAGTCATCCAATTATAATAATCCTGTTGGACAGCTAATCCTTTTTCATTTTGAAAGGTTTCCAAAAACCATTTTCTTTTGTTATTATTCCAATTGGAATAAAATTCTTTTCTCAAAATTTCTTTGTTAATTTGGAAATCATTTGAAAAATCTTTTTCAAAAATATTTAGTTTAGGATTTACCTCAGACTCATTCGGAAATTGTACTTGAGATGCAGATGCTTCTAATGAATATGCTGATTTAGGGGAGGTTTCATTATATATTGGTTTGGGTACCTATCTTCGAAGATCAATACCTAAAAGGTTAGAAGCATAATTGTTTGTCCTAGTATGACTAAGAAGGTTTCTTGCTGAATTACTCCTTTTCAGGTAATTAGCAACGCGAGATTGGAGATCATCATCTTTAAAAGATGTAGATTTGGAGCTAATGGAGTGTCTAGCAAAAGAGACACTAACACTTCCATCATTGTGTTGGGTAATCCTATTGAGATTAGGATTAATAGGGGGTTAGGGAATCGTAGCATTGTCAATTTTTCATGTTTCTGGAAGATCAACTTCGTGCCATTTGATGTATTTTGGAGTTTGGAGGTTAGATCTTCGCATATCAGTTTGCCAGAGCACCGTTTCACCTTTGTCATCCAGGCCACATAGAGTTTTTGTGTGGAAAGAAGATTTCATGGCCTTATATTAGATCCTATACATCAAACTTAGAGGTATAGATCCTTTTGCAAAACAATTGTTGTGAATTTTGATTTGCAAAGTTAGAACGTCCAAAATATTTTTGTCATGCAAAGAGACAGTAAAATCAGGATAGCTATTAAAATAAACAGGTCCAAAGCATAGACTAGATTTAATAATGCCAAGAAGAGAATCATCAAAGTTTAACAAACAACAATCTCTTAATGCAGCAAGTATTGATGTATCTAATCCTTCTCTAGAAAGTGGTTTAATGCCTATTTGAATTATGCCAAAATGCAAATAGTTGTAATGCTTTTGATGATGTTTGATGGAATCATAAGAAAGCAGTTTAATAGTTTTTACAGATTTAGAAAGACGACAATCTCTTTCAACAGTTTTGATAGTATAATCAGTTTTTCTAAGGATATTAAATTTGGAGGTTTTGTAGATCTATTTTTCAACAAGTTTGGGAATCTACCAATTGTCAATAGATTTGTCAAAGTTTTCAATAAGGATCTTATCACAGTTTATAATTCCAGAAGAAGAAGCTTCAGAATCATGGCTAGGTGTTTGAGGTCGTAAAGTAAAAGTAGACATACTTACCATCAATCAAAATATACCTACAGATGAAATGGTTATAAGATTCATAGATTTAGGCTTAGAGTAATCCAACGTTCTTACTGCCTTGCAGGGTTTTGCAGCCTGGTATGCCCTAAGTGATTGATCTACTCACACTTATCTCATAGGTGTTTCGCTCAATATACTAAGGTTAAGGATAAATAGTGTTTCCCTTACTCTCTCTCCCCTGTATAACTAGTGCTGGCTTTGATACCATTTCATTTAAAAGGATATCCCCTTAGATTTGACCCAATTTATCATATATCCCACTACACTCCAATAGCGTGAATCTTACCCTACATTTCAACCTGCAGCGCATTCGTCCATGTACGGGGCGTTCATCTGCATGGCCTAGAGCAGACCAATGGTCTCACTGCTGACCTTAAGGACTTACTGTCGAGACCACTCTAGGTTACACTTGGCATACATACTTAACTCTCGACACGTGGTAGTTCACACTTAAACTCCTGACTTACCAGCTTGGACTTAGTTGGGACTCGAACCCTAATGGTATGTGTGGTAGTATGACTCTAATACAATTTCATTTAAAAGGATATCCCCTTAGATTTGGCCCAATTTTTGGCATAGAAATTAGAAGCAATCGTGCAGGTGGTAAGTTATATTTGACCCAAAAAAGTTATGTAGAGAAGGTCTTGGAACGATTTAGTATGAAAAGATGCCAAATTTGTCAATACTCCCATTGCTAGTCATTTTAGATTATCAGCTGTTTAGTCGCTAAAGACAGATGAAGAGAAGAGGTATATGGAAAGAGTTCCATATTTAAGTGTTGTTGGTTGTCTTATGTATGTAATGGTTTGCACGCATCCAAATATTTCACAAGCAGTTAGTGTGGTTAACAGGTATATGTCTTCTCCAGGCAAATCACATTGATAGGCTATAAAATGGATTCTTATATACTTGCGAAGTACTTTAGACACATGTTTAGAGTTTGGTAGAAATTCAGATACATTGGTTGGTTTTGTTGATTCAGACTATGCTGCTTGATCTTAATAGAAAAAGATCTCTTAAAAGCTATGCATTTTCTATTGGAGGTTTTGTTGTTAGTTGGAAAGCTACTCTGTAACATGTTGTTGCTTTATTTACTATTGAGGCAGAATACATGGCAATGACAGAGGCAATCAAAGAAGTCTTATGGTTGAAAAGCTTGTATGGTGAGCTTAGTTTGTGTCAAGCTGGTATTACCATCCATTGTGACAGTCAAAGTGCAATTCACTTGACTAAGGATCAAATGTATCATGAGAGAACAAAGCATATTGACGTAAGGTATTACTTCATTCGGGAGACAATTGCCAAGAGGAAGGTTTTAATTTAAAAAATCAGTACCAGAAACAATCCTGCATATATACTTACAAAGCCTCTTCCAGTTGTTAAGTTCAAGTAGTGCTTGGACTTAATTGGCGTGTTATAACGATTCGGGAGTTTATGAAGAGGGTGAAGTGTTGTTACTATGACTGCATGTGAAACTTGAGCCAAGGTAGAGATTTATTAGTTTTTTTTTTGGCTCAAATCCCACATTAAGACTTTTGAAAGTGAAGGCCAAAATTTTACATCGGAATAAAAGTATGGTTGACTAACTTTAATCCTTATAAATAAAAGTCATATAATGAGTTATATATAAAAGAATAACAGAAAATTAAGGAAATTAAAATTTTATCTCAATGAACCTATAATCTCAGTATTTGGGTTTTGTTGACTATGTTCTTAAATTTCTTTTGTATTCTCAATTTTAATAATATTTACTCTCACTTTCACTTGTGAACGTATGTCATATTAACCAAATTATATAAAATTTATTATCTTCTATTTTTAGTTATTTTTTTTTTTTTTATTATTATTTTCAATAATTATAATCCAAAATTCATTTCTCAACAATATATATATTGTAAATTAATGTACTAATTACTGGACAAAGCGACTAAATCGGTTGTGTCTAATCCGACGCCGGTGAACTTGGCTGTAATATTTTCTAGGCTTTCAAAATGACCTGGAAGGCCCTGTGTTCCTTGTACATTGGCAGTCCTACTGTCCTATCTTCCCAGTGGCACCTGCCGTGTTGCACCTCCTGCCTGCAACATTTATTAATTTTTTTTTCTTTTAAATTTCAATAGGATAAAAATTAGAAATCAACACAAGTTTATAAATAAAACTGGATATTACCTTTTGTGAGTTCAACGACATTTTTTTTTAACTAACTACCCTTTGACTATTAAAGGTTAATTGGAGTAACTAATCATTTTATTCAATCAATAAATCATTATTCAAAATTACTCATGGGTAATTAATATTTATATTGAATTTACTCATAAGATATTTGATAACAATGGGTCACTCTAAATTATTTTATTTAATTTACGTTTTACAATAACCTATATAATTGAGTTATTTTTAGTAAATTTTTATAATTCAAAATAGTTTGTGACCATTGTGTACATATATAAACCACAACAGGAGGAGGCCGAGATCAACGGCTTTGTACATAAACAAAAACAATAGTTGCCATTTAATTCTTGACTTTTAGCCGATGGGGCAACGTATTGCCTCTGTCTAATTTCGAATTGCTTTCTTCGGATGTTTTCAGCGGCAGATTCGCCATGTAAAGGAGGAAGCCCATTTCCTCAATCATCGTGTGGTAACATTGGGCCAACGGGGGCCGATTTTGTCATAATAATCTATTCGGCTTAATAGTAGTAATAAACTAATAGCCTTTCGCTCCTCTCAACCGAGCGTCCCCTTGGATGTTTCTAGTGAATCTTCGTTATCGATTAATGGGGGGCATCAATAACAAACTTCTCGTTATTTTTTATGCCTATAATAAAAATTGGAAAAGACAGACAAAGGCCGTGTAGACCCAGCATTAATGTGATGGATTTAGATGACAAAGGGAGCAAATGAAATATCTAAAGATGATGATGGCATGTCTACGGACCCAACAAAACATTACCGTGGTCAGGACCAAAACATAGGTTGAGGGGCGAATCACGAGACACATAAAAGAGGTAAAGGATGATCAAAGAATTGCAAGGCCGCTTCGGGCCTGATACTTTGTCGACTAGTACATGGCGGGGCTGTGGATTGCTGCTTATACGAGAAAAAACACTCTATTTATATTCTCTTTTAAATTTTTTATTATCTAATTATAATAGTTATAAAATAAAATTATAATTATTTTAAATTTATATTTAAAATTTTTTAAAAATTTTAATTTTATTTTTTATAAAAAATTAATATAAATTTATATTTAATTTTTATATTTAATTTTTATATTTATTTTAAATAAAAAAATTCTGTTATCACTTAAAAAAATATTATCAAAAAATTTTATTATAAGATTTTTATAATTAATATTAAGTATTTGACCAAATATATATATTCTCGATTGTAGAAAATTCTAAGATCTGGAAACTAACAAGATGTATTTCATTTTTTATGGTTGAAGAGCACACCCAATTTTACAAAGAAGATTTAACATTTTGCAATCGTAAGAGAACCAAGGCACCAAGTGCCAGGAATTTGGTCCAACTTAGACTCATAATGTAGTCTTAACTCTTGCCAAACCTTCTCCACTAAATATAAGTCATCATAAATGTATGTCTTACCCCTTGAATTACAATAGATCACTCTCACTAGATTGTTTTGCATCTCTGCCATTTTTCAAAGTATGATTAGCACGTGATCGTAGAGAACATTTTGGGTATAAAAATTAGGTGAACAACTATAGTTGATGATAATCCGCTCATTGCCCCATGGTGTTGCCTAAATGGTGAAGCTATCATCTACACAATTTCATGAGAATTTTTTCCATACAAAAATTGACTTCTTTTATATCGTAGAAGAATTGATTTCTTATATAATTTATAACTCTTAAAATAATAAAATTTTAGTATAATTCTTAATTTATAAAATTATTAAATTTCTCTTCTCATATAAATATATAATATTTTTATTATTAAAATAATTTAAATTATAATTTCTAAAAATATAAAGATAAAGAAATAAATGTGAAAATAATATAATTTAAATATAATATTATTTGATTATAAAGATTTTAATATGATATTAAGAGATTATTTTATTTAAAAGATTAAATTGTTAAAAAAATAATAAAATATAAATTACATATTATAATTTAACATGACTTAAAACCTTGAGAATTTTTTTTTTCTTTCTTTTTCATCATATGGCCATTGTGGGTCTATATCTCCTCATGCATAGTTTTTAACCATTAACTAGCAACTATAAGATGGGTAAAGATAGCTAACCTTTCACCATTCCACACAATCAGCTTTAGCAACAATGAAAATAATTGTTATTGTATTGTCAAGATCAACAAAAGTCATATATAGTATCCACCATTATTTTATATACTGTTTCATTTGCCCACAACTATATTTATCGTTTCAATATTCTTTCTTCCGTAGATGTTTTCAATGTTTTATGTGCTACTTATAAGCTCTTGGTTGGGTTGCTAAGGGTGAATCCAAGCATAAATAGTATTATCTTCTCATATGTTTCATTCCGTAAATCTTAGTACCTTGTATCTAAATGTATCACAACTAGCTCAAAGATAGGTGATGAAGCATTCTCTAGTCTAGTGGGCTTGTGCTCCTGTAAGACAGATAAAAGCTATGGGAGTGCTAGGCTTGAGCCCAAAAGGAGAGAAACTTAGGAAATAAGGAAAAGGGAAAGTAATTACTTGGAATCCTTAAAGGCTCAGGGTATTTATAGGTCCTTTAGTGGGCTCTTATTGATTGATGGGCACAGGATGTGTTGAACCCTATCAATACTTTGTTATGGATAATAGAGTGTGGACTGCTAATCAACAAGGGTTGCAGGAATAGTAATAGAGAATGCCCTTGTGAATGCAGTGAGGCCGTGGGTTGCTAGCTTGAGTCAAGCTGGGGAACTGTTTAGGCTTGGAACGGGCCTTAGGCCCATTGTCACAAGGTCCTTAATTCAGCAGCTATTGCTCACATTTCAGGTGGTCATGCACCGAGTCTATGGGGCACCATAGAAAAAATATTTGAGGTACAGCAAAAAAAATCCAAAATACTAGAAAAAAAAGAAAATCAAGCCCATTAGCTTTTGAAAATATTTATTAGAACTAGAATTTGCAGCAAAGGCAACTTCAAGCTCTCTAATTGATACAGAAGTGTGCCAATCAAAGGCAGCCTACAGCCTGCAAACATGATCTCTTCAACCTGGAAATTGTTGCAAAAAGAGATTTGTAAAATTGAAAATTAAAGGCAAAGTCTCGTTCGACAATCTGATTGAAAAGAGAGAGGATGTTGACAGAACTAGTTTCACTCCCATTCCAATCCAGCAATGCAACCTTGAAGTGAAGAAGAAGATGGGAAACTTGCTGATTAAGAAAGTGGAATGAACTTTACAGCAACAACTCCTTTTGTTGTTTAGTTTGATTGCAAAAATACATGCTTGATGTACTTTTGCAAAAGCAGAAACATCAATCCAAAGATAGTGAGATCAGGTAAAGTTTGTCCCATTCAAGTTACTTGTTGAAGTCAACATGGAGGTATGGAAGATGTGTTGTAATCATCATTCCTTTTGTACTAAATCAATGTATCAAATCCCTTAAAAAGGGTACTTTGAATGAAATGAATGTATTGTCATTAGTGCAAAAATTTTACAGCAAAAACGAGTTCTTCTTCTTCTCCTTCTCTGCAATTCTTCTTTCAACGAGGTCCTTTATTCTCTGTTAACATCAGAGAGGATCATCGAGACTAAGATGACTCCAATTCTACCCCGTAAAACAAAGGTTGTTGCTCCACTTCTAGAAGAACAAGAACAAGAAATTAAGAAAAGCAGCAGCATAAGCCATTACATTTATTACTCAATGGCAATGCATACATTTGTTGTGCCTTTAAGTCCGCAAACAAGCTTTCTGAAGCAGTCCTAATAGCATTGTCAAAAAATATGCCGTACGCAATGGATTGCAAGCAAAATAAATTTGATGCAGATATCTGTATCCCTCGCAGCAAAGATTGGTACTACATAGAAAAGAAACTAGGTTCCTGTTGGTTTCAATTCCAAGGATGGGTTTACTTTTTGCTTTTGGACTAAGCAAAAATTGGTGAAACACAAGGAACAAGAAGTAAGGAAAGGAGCTTGAGATTGACAGAAGAAGTTGCTATTCAATAATTCAATTTCATAATATATATATATATATATAGTATAAGAACTCAAAATTCAAAATAAAGAGTGATTATGCAAGTTTTACAATTTAAATTTCAAATTGAAATTTAAATTGAAATAATTATCAGCCACTTAAGCTATCACAAAATGATTGATTTGCTTGATTTGCAAGCTAATGATATTTCAAAATGTGAAAAAGCTTTTGGAAGGAGAGACAACCTTTTGAAATAGCCCTCAACTGCCTTAACAGCCTTGGTGTGCTGTAACTGCAAGT
>JBAPLJ010001634.1:0-23986 GCA_037832345.1 Rhizophora mangle | reverse complement strand
TAAGTTTTGAAAAAAAAATTTGAAACATAGTTTATAGGCTTTTAAGAATCTTTACAATTGAGATTTATCAATAATCTCATTAGGAAACTTATGTACAAAGGCAATAGCTCTAGAGAAAGGACTAAGCATACCTTGCTAGATGTAATGACCTAGGAACCTTACCTTGGTTTGGAATAGGTCAAGCTTGGATTTGGAAATGGCTTAGGCTGGCTTTCTTCATAGCTTAGATGAAGACATTTAAGATGCTTAAAAAGATCATTTTCTAGAATTTTAGAAAACACTAAGACATCATCAATGTAAACAATAATAAAATGCATATATGATAAATAAAATTTCATTCATAATCCTTTGAAATTACAAAGGGTGCATTTTTCAGTCCAAATGGTATAACATTCCACTCATACAAGCCAAAGGGAAATATATAAAGGTTGTTTTGTAATGGTCTGCTTCATGAATCTAGGATTTGCTAGAATCCAAGGTTTTGCATATCAAACTTTAAAAAAAGATTTGGGCTTAGGCTAACCTCTAAAGGAGGTCCTTTTGATTTGGAATAGAATACATAATCCATTCCAAAGCATCATTCAAAGGCTTATAATTAATCACTAATCAGGGTACACCACATTCCAGCTTAGCATTCTTGTTGACGTAGAAGGTTGCATAACTCCAAGGTGATTGACTTGGTTTAAATGATATTCTTTTCAAGATGAGCTTGAATTTCTTCTTGTTTGTAGTGGTCAACTAGTTAAAGATTCATCTCAATAGGCCATGCTTTTGTTGGAATGTTCCTATCATCAAAATGTTTAGCATATGGGAGTGAGAGAGAGAGATAAAGAGAGAAAGGGTAGAGAGACAAAAGGCCATGGGCTAGGGGGAGGAAGAGGATGAGGAGGACAAGGGACGATGGTGTAGCAAGGTAGTAGCTAGGTTTAAAAAGGTTATAAAAATAGATAGGGATTTTTTTAAAAAAAAGCAAATCTAAAAAAGGCAACAACAATAGTTCTAGACCATTACATTATTGTTAAAAAAAAAATGGAAAAAAAAAAAAACTATAGTGATTCTAAACCACTACATTATCATTAAAAATAAAAAAAAAAAAGTAAAAAAGGATAATGTAAAGGTTTTAGGTCACTGCATTAACCTTCTCATGCTATTGTTACTTTTAATTTCACAAACTACTGTTGAAACATTTCAAAACTACTTTCATTTCTCAACATAAAGCAATAATTCCAAACCACTGCTTAATAGTAGTATGGGATTTGAAATCGCTATGTCAAATCACTATCTTAGAACATATGTCACATTAGCTTAGAACTATTGCCTTTAAACCATTGCATAAAGCCTACTATAATCACACATTTTTGCAAATATATTTATAAAATGATTATAACCATTGTCATAGGAGTTTTAAAGTATTTTTTAAATTGTCACAAAATAACCACTGCTATAAGTGATTTATGGTGTAGTGTTGGAGCCACAAAGTCAACTATTGTCTTAGACAATAGGTAGAGACAAGGAGTTTAATTTTTTTTTCTTAAAAAAAGTTAAGGCACAATTGGTGGACAATAGAAGAGAATGAGGTGTACATGAATATATCTTCTTGTGTAATTGCTTTAATGGGAAATAAGAGGACAAAAGAAAAGTTAAAATGTAAAGAAGAATAAAGAACAAGGAAAACTATTTAAGGAATACTGGAGATTGGGAATTTGGTTCCTATATTCATGAGTACCTTCAGTGGCTCCTTCTTATCTTGCCATTGTCTTTCAATGCCACATTTAAGAAAGAGTTGCGGACCATATCATGAAAGTTGACCAATACCATTTTCAATCCCTTAGGATAGAGTTGAATTTCATTATTATTAGCATAGAAAGCTAATCAAATAGTCAAGAACTACATTAATAGTGTTTGAAACTATCAACTTAACTTTACCTTTAATCACCTACTAAATATATAATTTATAAATCTAATTCTGCAACCTAATATATATTTATTCTCCTTTGGGTGACATGGCAAGATTCTAATGATCATCAAAAAAGGCCATAAGGTACCAATAAGATGACAAGAGAAAAAACCAAATACATGTCACATGTGAACCTTGTGTTTCATTCAAGATTTGTAAGGTAAGGATTCAGCAATATATAGGAACTTTAAGACCCCATTTGCTTTATTGCAAGTTGGCAAATTCACCAATATATGCACAAAGATATAAACATGAAGAGGTCCCATTACAATTCCAACATTGTTATAGGCAAATGTAACTGACTCTTATGAACTCCCTTTTTGTTTTTTCTTCGATTTTTTTTCTCTATGTCACATTCTTACAACCCTCTTTGAATGGGGATTAAGTCTCCAAAAAAAAAGGGGGATAGGCTTATTAGTAACAACATGACAACTAATTAGCAATGTATCAATGAGAGGGAAAGTAAAAATGTGGAAATGGGCTTGGAACCTAACCTAGCTACATATGTTAAAGATAGTAACATTCATAATGCTCTTCTAAATCTAATAGGGAATTGTCATAGTGAGTGCATATCATTTTGATCATATGCATGTATGTATAAATAAATAGTTGGTAAGATCACTAATAATGTGCTTAATGTCCCTAACTACTCATGAAATTTTCTTAATTTTTGGTGTTTATAATACAATAATAATACATTATTTTAGTAATTTATTAGTTATAGGTTTGACTAAGGGTCATTCCATATTATAGACAATAGCCTTTGATCTTCATTGCATAAAAAAAATTAATTTATTATACTTGATAAAATTTGGAGTTGGTCACAATACTTACAAATATATAATTAAATGTATTAATACATGATAGGTACCCCCAATCAATCAACTACCAAAATTTTGCAATCATTTGGCTAAGATGGTGGATATCAAATAAAATTTTATCTTGTATAGTCTTTGTCTCATTATCAAATGAATTGAAGTGCATTTATTAATATAACTTATGTGTTCATACTAAGATAATTTAGTATCATAGATAATTCAGAGAGTAAGAAAAAGGCTATTATGTACATTTGAATACTTCAATAAAGATTCATTCTTGGATGATGTTTCACTGTTTAATTTTAGTTAGATGAGGTACATTGTTACAAAAGAAATTTTAGTAAAAGAAAAATAGAAAATCAAACTAAAATTAAAATGAATTTCTCTCTGCAAACCAAAAAGACTAAAGTATGCAATTGCATAAGGCATACGAATTATAGAGTTGTTGAAACTAGCCAAAACAATCCAAAGAAGTGTGGATGATGGAATACCATTGCTTGCAAAACATAATCATGGTGGACAAGCTAAATACTTTTTATACCACAAATTTGAAGTAAACTAACAAGTTGAATTTTTTGAAAATTGTATGAAATCAAATTATTGAACTTAATGGTGAACTATTGGCTTTATGCCATGAAAATTATTGATAATAATTGGAGCAAATTATTTATCAATATTTTGTCTCCAAATATGAAGAAAAAAAAGCTTTAGCAATAAAGAGAGTGAAAGAAAGGATATGCACGTATAATTTGCTAGCAATAAGGAGAGCAAAAGAAGGATTTCGCACAAATAATTTCCCCGTGAGTAGTCTTCCTCTCCTTGAATTGTGCCCTGCAAAGGAGTCCTTGCAACCAATTTTATATTCTTTTAGTGTCAAATTTTGTCCACATGTCCTCCCATTTGACACTTAATTGACTAGTTGTGTCACATATCATAAACAAAGACAAAATTTATTGTGTTTGACCATGCGCCTCATAATGAAGCTTGAAAGATTTATTAGTTCTCAATAGGGATTCCAATTTAAAGAGTAATATGCCCTAATTTTTATTAGGGTAATAATGATTACTAGTTGATTAAATAGATATTTAAATTCCTAAGTTGTTGATGGCTAAAAAAATTGACTCTCGGTCGACAAAAACGGATGCTCAATTGTACCTCCCAATAGTGCATATGCGCACTTTTGCCCATGCTTGCGCACTAATAGCAATCAATAATCATATGATTGAAGATTCTCTTTTACAAGTTTTGTGGGGAAATTTTTGTTTCTTTTCATATTTTGCATATATATCTCATTGACAGTATTTGATAATATGTAATTAATTCATCAGTCTAGCTAGCATGTACATAATAAAACAAAATGGAATTTTTTTTTAGTTTTAAAAAAGATGTTATATTTAATTGAAACTCATTTTCATACACCATAGTAGGCTTCATCTATTAGAACGTCAATTATTGCTCCAACATGATTAACCTATGTATGTGATTGTATTTTGCTCAAATATGTTAAATATGTTGTAATGAAGTTAAACATAGAGAAAGTGGACAAAGAAGTAACATATTTATTCAAAATAAGAGTGAATCAATAACATTGAAATTATTTATTTTTGTATAATTATATCATTTTATTTTATAAATAAGTATTAAATTAAACAATTTAATATTTTATATTAATTTATATTTAAATTTTAGAAACAATAAGAAAGATGATGTGAATAAAAAAACAAAGGTAAAAAATGAGAAAAGGAATTGGAAATCCACATTACAAATTTGGTTAGGCCTTTGACCACCACGAAGAGAGAAAAGCAATTATATACATGACATAACAAAATAAAAAATTATCATTTAACTGTACATATTCGTCTATGCAATCGATGGTGTGACTTCCTGGCTACGCCGTCATCGGATCCCTACAAAATGGTTCAAAAACCTTGTCAAATCAAGGATTGCCATATGTCATCAAATATTTTACTTTGCTTCGCTTTCATACCTAATACAAAGCCGTATTTATTTCATTACATCAACTCAAAAGGCATGGTTACTTTGTCTTACCTTTACAACAATCAAAGTATGTAATATATATATTTTTTTAAGTATAAAATTATAAATTAAATAATTAAATTTATATATTTATATTATTAGTTAATATTTAAATATAAATTAAATTAATTAATTTAATATAATTTTAATATTTAGGTAAAATTATTTTTTTATTTTAAATAAAATTAAATATTTTAATTTATTATATGACTAATAAGTAAAATTTTATATTTATATTATTTATAAATATTATTTAATATTATATAATATTTTTTTAGTTTAATAAAATTACAAATTTTTTTATAATTATCTAACATTGAAATCAAAGTTATTGTATTGCATCATACACCACATAAGAATCCAAAATCAATTTTGACTTGATTAGGAAGTAGGAAAATGAAGTGGTATGAATAACAAGAATCAAAGTGATTCATGAGCTACCAAGTAATGGACTCAACCCTTATTGGAGTCACTCTGCTTTTTATTTTTTTTTTATATAATCAAAGTTGACAAGAGCAAATGTAGGAAATTGAAGATTAAATGATCACATTGTTGATGGAATTCAAAAATAACAAAAGAAAAGGGTAGGCTTAAGGGAGAAGTAAGTAGTTGGTTTGGATAAAAGAAGCTTTCACTTTTTCAATTAAAAAAAATTTCAATATAACACATTATGTCATCTATTACCTTTTATTACCTTCCAAGAATTAGTATCTCTCCACTACTTTCCATCCATTTATATATTTTGAATATTGCAATTTATTTGGGGTCGATAAATTATATACTTGTGCATTACAATTGTATGATCTAATGACTAAAAAAACATGTTTACATTGTACATAGGTTTGAATAAAATCATTTTTGTATTTTTTTTATTTTTGAAGACTAATAATTTGTTTGGATTTGAAATTGTGAATAAGAAAAAAAATTGTATGATATATGTATATATAGATAAAAAAAATTGCAAAAAAGAAAAAAAAATGACTCTTGTCTTAACTTCCTTGCCTTATCTAAACTAGGTCCAAACTAACAAGGCACAACCTAAGGCCTAATTTGCACACAAATGGGCTAGTAGCATTTGATGGCCCCAACCATCATAGAGGTTATAGAGATTGATCAAAATAGGCACCCAAGTAAGGAGCTCAAGGAGTAACAAGTGTGCGCATGGTTTCTACGCATTGAATATATGACATTAAGGAAAAGAATTTTTTTGTTCACTTTGTCCTCTTGTTTTCATTTCAATTTCTTGAAATATATCAATGCATTTCTTAAAATCATATACAAAAAAAACAAGCTTGTGCATACCCATTTGTAATTTGTGTGATACAAAATTATTATTTTGGCAATCTTTGTATAGTTTTGAGCTACTTTGTCCACCTTACTCCTCTTGTCACTCCTTCCTATCTTTTCAAGCTAATTGTATATCCACATTTATAACTTTATGTGCATGAAGTTAAGAATTGAAGGACATGTGGCACTAACTCATTAATTCTGCCTAGCACTCGATCATGAATAAAAATGATTGTAATTTCTATTTAAATAGTGCCATTTACACATGGTACACCATATTGCAAACCACAATAGTACAAAGCATTAATTAACTTAGTAGTTGTCATATATTTATTTACTGGACTAATAATTATAAGCGAGTATAGTTGTCATATATATACATCTTTGAAGCCATGCTTGAATACACGAAATCTATTTACTCTTGTTGAAGGAATTGCTTATCTACTAACAAGTAATTTCATAGTACTACTTGAAATTTAGGATTATAATGCTAGTGAATCTAAGATAGGATAGATTGGCTAGCCTTGAGCTTTTAATTTGTACAAATGAATGGAATGAAATGCTTTAGGGTCCAATCATAACAACTATGTTAGAGACAAAAGGGAAAATGAATAGAATTTGAATATCCTAGTAGTAATGGCTTAGCAATAATTTCAAGTTACCCTATTCTTGATGATTTTAATCCAACAATAAAAAGCAATATGGGATAGATAGTGACAATTGCTTCATATCCTCCCAATTTATGCTTGTTTGGTTTCTACTTAAGCACATGCCTCTATTGCAAAACATGCCTATTCCAACTTACTCTACCATGATGGCCATCTCTTCTTGTTGTATTTATATATACATGTATATTTATTTGTATTGAGTGTGTTTCTTTTCCTTTTACATAAATACAAGAATGAATTTTTGTATGTTCACATGATGGGTCATATGATGATAAGTTACAATCTTTAGGTATTATTGTTCTCCCCCACTTATTTAATTACTTGTCATACCAATGCATACTAGTTTTCATTGCAAGTGGACATGAAATTTATTTAAGTCAAGAATGTTATTGGTGTGTTAGAGGACCTACACAATTTACATTCAATTAATAATGTCATGTGTTTTTCTCAATTTTTAAGAGAATAAAAAAAGGAGGTTGGTTGTTATGACCTTTTTTTATATGGACCTTGCATTTTGATTACCTAATTGATTGACATGCTTAGCAATTTTTAAGAAGCTATGGTAACTATGTGCCAAATGGACAAAAGAAAAAACACAACAAATGGCCATAATGAAATTAAGAAGGGAATTATCTTAAAAGAAAAGGATAGAATGTCCATTTGTCTAAAAGGAAGCAAAGACAGTAATGCCATAGCTAAGAGTCCATTCATGATAATAACAATGGAAGTTGACTTTGGGGAGGGGTTAGGGTTATCACCTCCAAAGTGAAAATCCCAACCATCCATCAACATTGAAACCCATTTAGAGGGCTCTAACTACCTTGGTCCTATATAAGCCCTTGTTAGGTTGATAAGTTCTTAAAATTAGGACATTATCCTTTTAAAATCACCCACATTGTACAAACATGCTAGCAAAAGCTCTAAGACCAACCCTACTCTCAATTGAAACCATATGGATACCTAATACCTATAAGAATGAACAATGCACTAATTCCATAATGGGTGCCTAGAAAGGCCTATTGGAAGTGGTTTGAATTGACACCCATAGGGACAACTCCATTGGCACAATTGAGGGTAAGGAGGAACCAAGCTAATGATGGCCTAGAGAAGGGTGTCTATCTAGTTCCTAAGACATAGGCAAGTAAGCATCTGATCATGTCAAGTATATAGTTATGTGAAATTCACTTATGGTCATAGGCCATAACTTTAGAGTTCTCACAATCATGGACCATAGTACATGTAGACAATAGTTGTTCAATTTGCATAATTTGTGTTTGCAATTATACCAATTGGCATGGTAAAATGATACAATTTGTTTTTTGTAGTGCACAACCTAGTATTGATGCCTATAAAATGATTGAGCTAGACAAATGCATGATTACAATTTTTATTAGCACATCTGAAACTCTTAGTTAGACAAGTTCATTTAATCCAATTTATTTGTGACCCATTGTGCTTAGTTGAGTTACATACAATCACCATACCTATAACCATCTTTTAGACAGTACAACTAGTGGCCCACCAGATGTCTAGTATAAGATCTTAGCACCTAACATTAAAGTACTGATGATTTTTTTTTTTTTTTTTGGGCTCTTATGGGTTGATTAGGTTTTGTTTGTCCTCAAATGATTTCTATATAGTATCATGGGCTTGGCCCTTCCAACTTGGCCCGTAAATGGGCATATTTTGCAAAATTCAATTCAGTAGACCTTTGAATTTACATTTATATTATCCTAAAAGGGGTTTGGGTAAGACTTCAATCTAAATATTTAACAAGTTATTGGTAATATATATATATATATATATATATATATATATTATTTTTTAAAATTTATCATTTGGATAAGAAAATTACTTATTACTTTAAGTTACTTCTATTATTGTTAGTTTCATTTTAACTTATTACCTTTCATTGTTAGTTCTTTATTTTTCATTTAGATTAAATTATTTCCTCATTATATTCTAAAAAACTTATATATAAAGAATATAAGTTATCTTCTAATATTGATTATGGGTCATTTATTATAGAAATGTTTTATTTCAAAATCTTTATTATTTAATGTATTATCAATTTGAATTAATATTTGTGTTTGAATTTTGTTGAAGAAATACTTATGTTAGGAAGCAAAACAAAGATCGAGATATACAAGAAAAAGAATCCTAAATTTTATAATTGAACTTTAAACTTTCATATTTTCATTTAAATATTATATTTTTTTTATTTGTTCTAAATTTTTTTTTTTGACAAATATGGTTAAATTATTAAAAATCTCTTAACCACTTTTAAAAAAATGATGGATTTGATACAATTTAAAAAATAAAAAAAAAAAAAATTAAATGAAAATATATAAAAAAAAACTATTAAATTAATGTGAAATAATACAAATTTTGAAAATTCACTAACAAAATTCTAAAATTAAGTAAATATTGTCACATTAGATTTTTTTTTATTCAAAAAATTGCTCAAAATTTCCAATTTCTTTTCAATTTTAGTAATACTAATAAACATATAAACTAATATTAGATTTAAGTGATGCATAAATTTATCAAATTTATTAAAAATACATTTTATTTTTTTATTTTATTTTAAAAAAGAAAAATAAATTATAAATATTTTTTTTATTCAAAAATAGATTAAAACATGAAAAATTTAGAATTTTTTTTCTCTTTTTTCTTTATGAAAATAGAAAGAAAAATTTAGGATATTAATTTTCTAAAAATATTACTTTCTTTTTTTTATCTTTTAATTATAAGTATTTGTATTATTTAAATTTTAGATATATGTGAATAGTTGTTAATATAAATTAAATAAATTATAATATATATTAAATAATAATTGAATAAATTAGATATATATTAAAATTTTAATTATATTAAGATATTTAAAAAGATTATAAATCAACTATTAAATTAATATTAAATACTACAAAAAGTAAAACATTAAAAAAGATCAAAAAATTAAACAAATATTATCTCATAAATATTTCACTAGTTTTCTCGTAACATTATAATTATATTATATATGTTATTAGAGTTGTGACATATGAGAATTTGAAATATTAATTGAAAAGTGTATTTTGAATTATAATTTACTTGAAAGAAAAAAAAAGAGAGATTCAAATTATAAGTATTTTTTAACAAAAAACAAAATATGAAATTTAGAAGTAATTTTTTTTAAACTTATTTTTTTCCTTTAAAAAAAAAAGAAAAAAATTAGGCTTCAAATCCAAAATTTTACCCTATTTGCAATATCTAACATATAAATTTATATGTTAAATTTTATCAAATTTTCATAAAATAAAAGAAATATTTCATAAATAAAATTTTAGATTATATATTTGTAACTAATAATTTTATGAAGAAGAGTTATATGCATTTTACTTTTGGTGATTTGGTTTCTTTCAACACATTCCACTCTATAGTTTTAATTTACACTTAAAGACAACCATGATTTCTTATTTTGGAAATTGAGGCCCTACATTAAGATTTTCTTAATTTCATTAATAGAATTTAATCAAAGAGACATCAATTTATTTGATAAAAATAAAAAAATGATGCATTTTTATAATTTTAGCTTAAAAATTTAAGTGTATTTGAAATCATGTCATGTTGACTAAATTTTGTTAGTGAAATTAACAAAATTATGACATAAAGTTTCAATTGCCAAAATAAGAAACTATAAGAATATTAGAGTACAAAGTAAAACCATGAAGAGGTAAATTATAAAATAGACAAACCACTATAGAAAGCATTAATCATAAGAAAAATAAAAAATTAGATGTCAAAAAAAATATAAAATTTATAGATATTAGCCAATGTCTAGAAATCTAGTCCTTGTTGAGGTGTGCAATCCATGTTTACAAGACTTAATACTTGAACTCCTTTCAAGGCTAGATTTTAATTAGACTTCATGGTTTCAAAGCTTGAAAGAGGCTTGGTCCCTTAGCTCTAATAGATAAGGCCATAAAATTTAGAATTAAATGTCTTTTACCTCTGTTGTGATTTAGCCCCATGTGTCTTAAATTTACAGTCTAAAACTTCTATGATTTACTTTGACAATTGAGACTCTATGTTACAATTTTGTTAATCTCACTAATAGAATTTAGTTAATATAGCATGGTTTTGAATATGTTTAAATTATTTTAACCAAAATTATAAAAAGACATTATTTTTATTTTAATAAAAAAAAATTAAATATACTTAAAAGGATTTAAATTTGATTAAATTTAGTAAAATTAACAAAATCCTAATATAGTGTCTCAACTATTGACATAAGATATTATTAGATTCTTAAAATGCAAATTGATACCATAGGAAAGTAAATTGTAAAAGAAACAAAAAATTAGGAGTAAAATGCAATTAACTTGAAAATTTAACATAGGAGTGTATTATTTGTGTGATAACTTCTCTTTTCGTCTAATTTTTACTTTTCCTTTGATTTTTTTATTTCCTTTATAATATTCATCCAATAATTAAGTCATTAATGAATCCCTTGTGTGGTAGCTCTTGGCACTATTGCAAACTCATTGCCATTGTTGCTATTATACGAAATAAGGGATGAACCTCTCTCATGGACATTTTCATTTCATAACCTTTTGTCATTCATCTTTGAAATATGAAGCAACCTTACCAAGGATCGATAATCTTAAAATTAGTTGTGTTTCTTGGTATTGTGGATAATTCTTTTAATAGTAAAAGGACACAAGAATAGTGAGCTTATGATATTTAAAAGATATATTCTATCAAAGGGAAAGATATTGCCTTATTTCAAAAGTTAAGCAAAACTATAGTGAGCTAGGAGGTCTTCTCTTTGATAATTCTCCAAATATTATGTCTGGAATCCTTTTTTTTTTTTTCTTTTTTCTAGTCTCAAATTGATTGACATTAGGCATGCAAAGCCTTCACAATTGATTTTATGAGTTGCAATCATTTTTTTTTTAAAATTTTTAAAATATTTTTATCTTTTTCATACATACAATTGTAAAAAGATTGATATATTGTGCATTTAAAATTAATGTGTTATTATTATGCAAAAACTATTATGTCAATTTGAATATTATTATTATGTATAGTAAAAAAAATTTAAACTTAAATCAATAGTGAAAAAATATTGAATTTCTATCTAAGTTACTATATTGATTTGTCAAATTAATGTGTTATTGCAAACCATAAATAAAAGGGGATTTTTATTAAACTCAATGAGCCACATAAAAGGACAAAATAGAAACTTGATTAAAAAGTTGAGTGGAAACAACTGATTATGACATTTTTAGAAAGAACAATGAATTATTTAACATAGATATGGACATAAGGAAAGGTACATTATTTAACATAAATAGCATAAAAGACAAGACTATCTATCTCCTCTATATCAAGGATATCGATTTTGATCACAAAAATTCTCTTAAAATTGTCACTCATAATATTTGAAGGTTTTTTTTTTTTTATCAAGAATGTTCTTCAAATAAATATCATTGTCCCTTACAAACCAAGTGTAATCAAGGAAAGCACAATAATAAATGAATTCATTATCATAATTTTTTTTTCCAAAAGATCTTATAACTACAACCATAATTGTTGCCTCATCTCAAAATATTCTCTCTGAAAGAGAAGTTGTACTCTTAATTGGTAGATAATGTATGTTCTCTTAAATCATCATTTGTAGACTTGCAATAAAGATGAAGGATACCCTTACTTAACTGATTAACTATGTGAATTGTATACCTTATATATGAATCAAGTTGAGCTATACATGAATTAAGGCTTAAACTTAAAACCCAATTAAAAAAAAAAAAAACTTGCAATGCTTTTAAAATTTATCATAATTTTTGAGTTATTGCTTTTCTTAAGGTCTCTACTTTTTTAAAGCTTGGAATATCTATAACAATATATATATATATATATATATATATATATATATATATATATATATATTTCATTTAAGGCATATTAAATAGGTTAAAAATTTTGCTTTTTTAGTGTTTTTTTTTCATTCAATAAAATGCCTCTAGTCCATTTCCATTTTTTAGTGAACAAAAATAAATAAATAACTTCTCTAATGGAAAATAAGTTGAAGAAAACCACAAAATGTGGTTTTTCCATACACTTCCTCAGCCTTACTTTTTCTCTCACACTTGTTCTCTCTCTTTTTATCTCTTTCTTCATTTTATTCTTTCTTTCTTGGTCACTCACTATCTTCACACATCCTTGTCACCCTTTCCTTACCTTTGTTTCCCTCTCCTTTTTCTTTGTCCTTGTGTCTCAATGTCTCACCCTCTCTCTTTAGTCCTTTGTCATATCTCACAGTGCTCCTCCTTAAATTTCATTTTTCTTTTGTTTTTGATAGAAAAAGATTAATTAATTCATACGAATCTAAAATTCAATCTAAACTTTGCTCATTGTATTGTTTTTTCTTGCAATTTGTTTTTCTTCATTTGGGTTCCCATTAGATGTAGCGATAATTAAGGTTCTGGTTCAATTATAAGTGATGTTGTATTATACCAACTAGCTCATTTTCTATTTAGAATCAAAATTTTCTTTTATTTTCTTCCCCTCTCAAGGTTGATACCTTGTACTTGAATCCCTATTAGGCATCCATCACAATCAACATCACGATTTAAATATATATATCAAATAATTGAAATAGAGGAAAAAAAGGTTAACAAACTAGTCAACAATAGTGTGGATAAGTGGAATAATTAATAAACTTATTAAAAAGGTGGACAATGATGATGACTTTCAATGCTTCTTCCTCAAACTTGGTCTTATGGCAATTTCTATCATGGATGTTAAGTGAAGGACTTTGAACTTTTGCAGCCATTTGGTAAAAAATATCCCTTCATTATTAACCTAGAGGAAAATGGAAGTATCAAAATACAATATTGGCCTTTCTTAAAAACTTTTATAATAGTTGGTTGCCTAGATTAAATAGAGATTTTTTAGTGTAATTGTAGTGGATTTGTTAATGATTGGTCATGAAAAGCTTGATCTTTTATTTTATTATTTTCACAATATTTGGCCAGTTTTTTGAAGGCTAAGGGAGCATGTATAAGGGAGACTTTTTTCTTAATTTTTATTTTTGGCCTTTTTTTTTTTAAAGAAAGCCAAATTAATTCATATATTAAAAATAAAAAGAAAACCATCTAAAAGTTTATTTCTTTCAAAGAAAAATCAAATAATGGGGACCAATTGCTTCTCAAGTAGTAATTCTTACCTTTAATATTTTTTTAATATTTTGAGAGAATTTTTCTATTTTTAATTTTAGGTCTATACCTTAAATTTACTAAATTACTTCCATTTCAATACCTCTACAATTTAATTCTTACTTGAACTTTTCATCTATCTTATTTACCAAAGTTCTCTCATTTGAGAGATTGATTCTTGCAAAAAAGAAAAAAGAAAAAAAGTTCTACTATTAAAATGATCTAAATTATTGACCTTCATATTTAAAGATATAAAATTACAACTTCAAAATAAAATTTTAATAAAAAAATTAAACAAAACTATTACTATAATTCATCAAACCCTAAATGTGTAGAAGATGATTTTATTTAAAATAAAATTATATATATTTAGAATAAAGTAATGTAGTGGTAACATTATTATGTTGTTTATGTTAAAAATTAGATATAAAATGCTAAAAATTAATATAAATTGAAAATGGTCTTCTTTCTTTTTAACTTTAATTGTTGAGATTAAAAATTTAACTTTTTTACTACTAAACAACATCATGAATAGCAAAGGAATTTTTATTAATTATTGAAGTGAATTAAAAATTTCTTTCTCATTCAGATTCAACTTATAAAAATTTTAGTGTATTTATTAGTGTTGTTAAGTTTAACAAATAATTTGATTAAAATAATTAAATTTTTATCATTTGTTAATTTTACATATTTGATAAATTATTCATAATTTATTCATCTTTTATTTATCTTGTAATCTTATGATGGATGCCTTTGTGCAAACATAAGTGCAAAAATTTGTTAGCATCATTAATTAATTTTGGTAAATAAAAATTTTTTAACTAAATGGCTTTTATAACCAAACTTTATAGTGAACTTAAGTGATGTTTGCCTTTGTTCAAATAGTTATTCAAACAGAACCATTTTGTCATTGTCCCAAATAGTTAACTTAAGTGACTTGTAACTTCATTCCAAGTATTTAACATATAGTTTGTATTATATATATATATAGACAAACAATTTTTTTAAAATATATTGTTTTGATAAAATATTATTTATTACTTTAAATTACCTTTTATTACTGTTAGTTTCATTTGGATTTATTACCTTACATTGTGAATTTAATTTTCAATGAATGTTAGTTCTGTATTCTTCATTTATATTAAATTATTTACTTACAACACTATGAAAACTTATATACAAAAGTTTCTTATCAAATTAGATTAAAAAAATGTTCTTGTTTTCAATTTTTCAAAAATTAAAAAAATAAATAACCTGATATTTTTGCCAATCTAATTTTCATGACAAAAAGAAAGGTTATCATCAAATACATGTAATATTAATCTCATTTTTCATTAATCAATTTTTTTAAAATTAAAATATTATTAAAATAAGTTATGGGTTAAATTATTTGGGTTTAAGCATATGAAATGTATTTAATTTAAAGAAATTTAAAATTAATATATTTTATATTAGATCATTTTTTTATGAGTGAGTCTTGAATTCAAATATCAAATTTCATTGCCAAAATTTAAGTTTAGTAACTACTAAATTATACCTAATAATTACATTCTACTTAAGATTAGTGATAATATATACATCCCGTGTTGTTTTAGTGAAGTCAAACTCCTCCTTGAATGCCAAATAGATGCTTTAGAATTGGAAAAAGAATAATGGTTTTCCAAATACACAACATGCCTCATCATCTAATCTCTATGGCTCCAATTGGTGAGTTTTCTTCAAATGTCTATTGTGAATTGTATTATATACATGCTCTTTTTCAAAATTTTTGTTGATTAATGTATTATCATTTAAAATTAATATTTGCATCTAAATTTTGTTGAAGAAAGGCTCCCATTAGGAAGCAAAATAAAGGTTAGGATATACTAAAAAAAATTCTAAATTTTTATAAACTTTTATAATTGAGTCATAAACTTTTTTATATTTTCGTTTAAATCTTATACCTTTTATATTTATTCTAAATTCATCATTTTTAAATCAAAAATAGTTAAATTATTATAAATTTCTTAACTACTTTTCATAAAAAATAATAGATTTGAAATAATTTTAAAAAATATAAAATTCAAATAAAAATATGAAAAAAAGTTAAAATTTAATTATAAAAATTTATAAAGGTTTAAAACTGATTTTTTTCATATTACAACAAAGGTCCTCCATTCAAGTTCTTGTTCCTCTTATTTATGCTTTTCTTCTTCCTTTGAGTAAATTGCCCGACCAATCTTTGTGATTCCTTTTTTTTCTTTTCTTTCATTTTTTTTGGACAATTCACCACATGAATTTTAAATTTTGATTATTTCCAATCTTTGACTTTTGTAGGTGATTGTAATGTTTCAGTTTAACTCACATTACGTTGTAAACTTGTTTGAGAGATCAATTGTTTGTGACTTTATTAATTAACATATCTGCTCATAGCTTTTACTTAGTATATTATTTTTTAAATTTACTATTTGTCTTACTATTTGATAGATTTAATAAAAATAATAATAATTTTTTAAACTTAATTTCTCAATAAAATAATAAAATATAAAAATATAAAAAAATTAAAATTAAATTAATAAATTTTTTAACTTAATATTTTATTTTATTAAGTAAATAAATTTATATTAATTTTATAACTTAATTAGTCAATTTAGTTATATAACAAAGTCTGAAAGATAACATTATTCATCTATAAAAACGTAAAGTCAGTTTTTGTCCATGCGACCAACAATTTGACTTCACAGCTGCACTGTCTCCCATGTCTAGCAGTCAACATGTGTCACCAAAATTAAGGGTTGCCATGTGTCAGCCCACCATTTACTTTTTTGCCCCTGTTCTTTCGTACATGCCATATTCTGTTGCGTCAACTCAAAAGACATGCATGCACAAATTGCAATGCATTTGCAGCAGCCAAAGACAGCATATATCCCATTATTATTTTTGTTGTCATTTGCATAAGCGATGAGTTTTGAGTCCTTAGTTTTTATCATTCGAAGGTTTCAATCAATACCCATCAGAAAAGTCACAAGTTTGAATCCTAATTCATATATTTGATAGAATTAAATATATATTTGATTATATATAATTATATGAGTAGTTGGTAATTCTTATTAAGTAACATAAGGTTTATTCTAATGTAAATTTAATATATTGATACAACCAACTTTGTGGCAACTTAAAGTAATCCTCCCTAATAAATATGTAAGTGCTACCCTTACTTATGAAAAAAAAATATACATATAAATAAGTATCACCAATTAATTTATCGACATAAGTTATTAAGTGAAATTATATTGAATTAGATTACTTTTAAATTATATTATATTTATATTATGTTTTTAGTAGGTTTCAAATCAATATGAGAATTGACAAAATATATTATTTAAAAATTATTTTTTATTTTTAATTATTTTTATTTTATTTATTTTTAATTATATATATATTAATTTATTTTAAAAGTGTATATTTTTTTTTTTTTATTATTAATTTTTTCTCTTATCTCTTTACTTTAATTATAAATTAATTAGTTAATTAAAAATTATTTTTTTTATTTATCATATAACATAATAGGTAAAAAAAGATTATTATTTATTTTTTTTTTTTTTTATATTAATTTAAATAAAAAGTATATAATTTTTTTTTTTTTTTACTAATTTTTATCTTATTATTAAGTTATAGTTGAATATAGACTTGTTGATTTATAATAGATATAAAAAAATTTATTATTTAATATGCATTTTTTATATATATTAATTTTATATGAAAAATTTTAAAATATATTATATATACTATATATATTTATATTATTTATAAAATATGTATATAAAAAATGTGTATGAATATATGTATAATTTAAAATATCATAAATATTTAAAATAAAAATAAATTATTATTATATTATAATAATATATATATATATATATATATATATAATATATAAATAAAAATTTATATTTTAATTAATAAAAATTATATTTTTTAATACATAAAATCAATGACTCAAATGTTATAATTTTTTATTTTAATTTTTTATGTTATCATGAGAAAAATAGTTAGATTGTAATCATTTATTTTTTGAGTTCAACTAAGAGTGATAATCAATATAATAGAATATTGCAAATATAATTACAAATTTTGGCATCTCTTGCAAAGTTTACAATTGAAAGAAAAGTAATCAAATTGGTTATCAAAGATGTTACATTGTTTTCTAACCTATTGATGGTATCTTAAGCACCACTATATTTTAAGTGTTCAGTTTGCCCACTAGCATCAAGTAAAATATACTCATATAGTGATTAAGTCAAACCTTTGGTATTCAAATAGCAAACATATTGCACATATTTAAATGAAACAAAATTTAATATTGATCTAACTATCTTAGTTTAATTAAAAAAAGTGATGTCATAACTTATAAACTATTATTGTCATCATGATTTAAGACTTATCGAGGGACAAAAGTAACAAAATTATTAAATATAAGAGTCAAGTTCATTTATAATTTATAAAGTGATAAGTTGCCTTTATATATTCTTACATCCTAAGCTCTATAACCTTATTAGCTAGCACTCCAAAAAGTTTTACGTAGAGTGCTTCTTTCAATTTTTTAGGCATAGCAATTCCACATTTTCTACTACAAACAAATAAGTTTTTGTGATTATAACTAGGTGTAGCAACCATTTTCTCCTATCTATTTTTCTTAAGCTACCTAAGACATGATTAAGTTCCACATGCAGCAACCTTTTTCTCCTTTTAGTTTTTCTAGCACAACATACTAATTTTGGTGATTAAAAATAAGTAGCAACCCTTCTCTCCTTCCAATTTTTCATAAGTTCTATCTCCCTCTTCTCCTGATGAAACTTTTCTCCCCCGCCATGCCATTGATTAGTTATTTTGAGCTAAAAGATAATAATAGCCACCATGCTAGCCATTGTTTTTACATGGACAACTCTACTGTTATAGAAAATTTCCAATTTTTCCCAAACTTCTTCTCTTACCTCAAATTTTTCTTGGAATTGGTAGATCATAAAGATTTCTTGTACCATCTTACTCATTCTCAATTTTTTCTAGACTCATATCAGGTTCATGCTATGGACATTTTGGTTACTTTGGCCACCAGAACCTTTTTTGAGTTGATTCTATCTCTTTTAATCTCTTACCTTATTTATGTGTTGAAACTTTTGGTAGTGGAGAAACCCTCACTTTTTCCATTTACACTCACTCTGACAAATAATTCTCTTCCTGTGTTGGCAACACACACTTCCATTTTAGATTTAGCTAATTGGAATATTGTTCTTTGCTTTTTCATGCTTATTACACTATCAATTTGTCTATCTTAAAGCCTATCATCATGTTGAGATGTTTCATCCCTAAATTTATTTTTCTTAATCTTAGAATTCATTTGATTTACGACATTGGCATACTAAAAGTATTTACTATTGTTTTTGGTGCTACCATTATCATTATTTCTCATAATGTCTTAGATATGTTGGATGAGTGTGAAGAAAGAAGGTAGACGTGGGAGCCATTGAGAAACCCTAGTTGTCTAATCAACTTCAACAACATGGACATTATACACGATGAGCATATAAGCAAGGAGGGAGTCCAATATTTAGATAATAATGTTTTGTGTATCTAAAATTCAACATTTTCAAGCATTGGGTTGGTACTGAGCTTGAGAATCCACTTTTATATATTGTTCTTATGTAATGTCATCTAATAAAAGCTTTGTTTACTAAGGTTTCTTTTTTGGGAAATTATGAGTTATTTAATTACCATCATCAACATAATGTAAAATTGAGTATTATATCATCTATCTAAACTTTCATAGTAATTGTACTTATAAACAATTAATATTTTTAAGGTGGGTTTAAGTTCTTGTTAAACAACTAAATACTTCAGCATTTGGAATGGTGCAGATGTTGATACAAACTCTTGACTATATTGAAATTTCAAAGATGATTACTTCAAGTCATGTATCCAACACCACTCTCCTTAAGGCTAAATTTGCCCTCACTAATTTGCAACATAACTTTATGTGTTTTTTTAAGCACACTTGATTCTAGGTTACACTACTAAAATCAACCCCTCAAGAAGTTGGTATATTTTTTAAAATTTCTCTCTATAATATTTCTGCAACAATATTATAGATAAAAGGATCCTTGATATAATAATAGAGGAACCAAGAGAAGAAAGAAAATTTTTTTGATCTCTTGATCAAATGATTGGCTCTTGTTATTTATAGACATGGTGGTGACTATTGTCAATAGACACCTTTGGTCTAGTAGTTAACATCTTGATAGACATAACTTTTCTTTATTTTCTATCAGTTATTGTGAAATGACATATAAAGTAGTTAGTTAATAAGTAACATGTAATAATCATTTAGTCTAGTGATCATAACCTTTAGTTGCAACTCATAGGTAATGGGTTCAAATCCCATTAGATACTATTTTTAGTTATTTATTAAAATCACATTTATTACACTGGTTGTGTCCTTTGCCACCCTTCTTAATTCAAATCACAAAAGGCATAACCTATCACATTTCTTTCTTTTTATTTTGAAAACTCCAACAATCCCTTGCCATTTTCAAAATATCAAAAAATAAAAAGGATCCTTAACAATTTTATAGTTATATGCATAAGTAAAGGTGTGTTATAGATTGAACCTTTACATGGTGAAAAGTGCATTACAACAGATCTAACTAATATGGTAGACAAGTTTTGAACCAACTATTCTTAATGATAAGAAATGATTCACACACATGATGATACAACATTACACTTTTCTTTTAGATAATTGACACATTAAAAGGCCATTGTGTCCATATCCTTTTCATGAATGCTTTAAACCCAAGCCCTTTAATTTAATGGAACAACCTAAACATTCCACATTCATGTAGGCAAACTAGGGTCCTTGTTGTAAGACACTTTTTTAAGTTTGTTAAAAGTGTTAAATACTCATCCTCCCAATTTTACCGTGGGAACCATGCAGTATATAACCTTGGGATGGAAATAAAAATTAATTATAGTGCTTCAATCCCACTGATGATGTACTTTGACTTATTAAACTCGAGACTTGACATTGTATCAAGCATCGAGTTGAGTTTCCATCATGGGTGATTTGTATTTAGGAGCTTAAGACCCATCCCTCTTGACGTTTTATTCACCATGTCTTTTGTTAAAGGATCAGCCATGTTTCGACTTGATCTTACAAAATTAATCATAATCACTTCATTCATGATCAAGTCTTTCATATAGCTATGTCTAAGTCCAATATGTCTAGACTAACCATTGTATACTTGACTATATGCTCTTGCCAATGTTACAACACTATCACAATGTGAATAAATGGATGTTATCAGCTTTTGCCACAAAGGAATCTCATAAAGCAAATTTCTTAACCATTTTACTTCTTTAATTGCTGAAGCCAATGCTACAAATTTTGTTGCAATAGTGGCATCTATTATGCAAGTTTGTTTCTTGGAACCCTAAGAAATTGCACCATCATTAAACATGAAAATCCATCCACTAGTAGAAGTGTGATCCTCTTTATTAGCAATCTAATTAGCATCTAAATATCCTTCTATAACAGAAGGATAATTGGTATAACTTATGCCATAATTCTTTATTTTCTTTAGGTACTTTATGATTTTATTTATGCTAATGCATGTCACTTGGATTACTTTTGTACCTACTTATTTTACCAACTGCATAGACTAAGCTTGCCCTTGTACATGTCATTATGTACATTAGACATCCTATCATCTTGGCATATTCTAGTTGTAATAGTTGACTTTCAACATTCTTCGTAAAACTAATGTTAGGATCAAATAGGGTAAAGGATGGCATACAATTTGTGTAATTAAATTTATTAAAAACCTTATCAATGTAATGTGATTGAGAAAGCATTATGCTTTTTTTGTCATATAAGATTTTGATTCCAAGGATGACTTTTGCCTCATCCATATCTTTCATATCGAAATTGCAAAACAAAACATTTTGGTAACTTCAACTTTTACTAAGTTAGTCCCAAAGATTAACATGATATCTACATAAAAGTTGATAATTACACCTATTCCTTCTTTGAACTTACTATAGACACATTTATTTGATTCATTAATGTCAAATCCATTAGCAAGTATCACTTGATCAAATTTTTTTTGGTGCCATTGCTTAGGTGCTTGTTTTTTAGTCCATATAAGGATTTAACCAATTTATAAACCTTTTCCTCTTGACCAAGTACAACAAATTCCTTAAGTTGCTCCATATATGCTTCTTCTTCTAATTCACCATTTAAGAATATTGTTTTCACATCCATTTGATTAATTACTAAATTATGAATCGATGTAAGTGCAATGAGTAGCCTAGTTGTGGTAATTCTAGCCACTAGCGAATATATATCAAAATAATCGACACCATGTTTTTATGTAAAGCCTTTTGCAACTAGCCTAACTTTAAACTTGTCATTAGTTCCATTGACCTTCAATTTCTTTGTTAAAATTCATTTACATCTAATTGGCTTTGAACCAAGTGGGAGGCTTACTAATTTCCAAGTGTTCTTACCCATAATGGAATCCATTTCATCATTTATTGCTTCCTTCCAAGACATGGCATTTTGTGATTTAATCACTTCACTAAATGTCTTAAGATCATCTTTAATATTGAAGTGATATGAAATTTGATTACTCACTAATTTCCTTGTTCCTTCTACTAGGAACATAAAGTAATTAGAACCCAAAAGCCTTGCTTTCTTTGCTTTTACAAAGTTTAATAACTTCATCATTTTCATTTCCTTTTGCGAACATAGCATTTTCCTTATTAGGAACCTATTATTATTCTAAAATTTTAGGAATAGAGATGAACCTATGTTCATCCAAAATAGCATCCCATAGAGTTATTAGGCTTTATCACCATGAATTGATATGTCTTACTATTATGAGCATATCCTAATAAGATACACTTAACTTCTCTTTCACCCAACTTTTTCCTTTTGGGTTCAAAAACTCTAACAATTGCTTTACAACCCCAAACTCTTAGGTAATTAAGATTTGGCTTCCTTCTATTCCATAATTCATATAGGGTTGTTTTGTTCCTTTTTGTTAAAACTCTAGTCAAAATGTAGCATGTTGTAAGCAATGCTTCTCCCCAAAATCCATGGCTTAAGCTAGAAATTGACAACATGTCATTAACCATTTTTATCAATGTTCAATTTTTTGCATTCAACAACACCATTCTATTATGGTGTGTAACAAGCAATTATTTGATGAATGATTACCAAGGACTTAAAAAATGTAGTGTTATTATATTCTCTTCCTTTATCATATCATATGCATTAAATAACAAATTCACATTACAATTCAACTTTAGATTTATAAACTTTGAATCTTTTAAGAACTTCATTTTTAGTATGCAACATGTAAACATAACAATATCTAAAGTAATTATCATTAAGTGTCACAAAGTATCTTTTCCTTCCTAGTATTTATGTGCTATGCAAATCACATATGTCACTATAAATTAATTCTAACATACTTGAAGATCTTTAAATACTTGTAAATGCACTTATGGTTATTTTTGTTAACATACAAGGTGTGCATTTATCTTTAGATGCATTAAAATGTGACAATAATTCCAATTTAACCATATCATATAATCTTTTAAAATTTATATGTCCTAATCTATTATACCATAAAGAAGCATGCTCAATAGTATAAGTAGAAATATTAGTATTGTTATTATTAATAATAATGGGTTTGAACATCCCATCATAAAGGTAACCTTTTTCCACAAACACACCTCCTTTGGAGAGGACAAAGTTATTAACTTCAAATACAAGTTTAAACCCATATTTGTTCAAAAGGCTACCTAAAACCAAAATTTTCTTGACTTTTGGAACATAAAATACATTAAAAAGAGTAATGACTCTCTTATAAGTGAATTGCAAACTACTTCCCCAATTCCCATAATAGGAACTATATTAAAATTTCCCATGTACACAACAATACCATTAATTACTAGTTTCAATCCTCAAAGGAGACT